>CATIWF010095242.1:0-28509 GCA_949630135.1 Balakata baccata
TTTTTTTTTTTGTTATTATTGTTGTTATTATTGGGTAAATATAAAATTTAAAGGACTTTTATAAGTCGAAAGAGAAAGAGGAAACAAGGAATTGGTCTGGAAGCATGTCAAGGTTGTCGGGCTATGACTTTTATTTATTTATTTATTTAGTTGCGTATTATATTGGAGCAACCAAACACGATTTGGTGGATGCTCTCTTAACCATATATTTTATAGTAGAAACCAAAAGAAGTAATAATTGTATTTTTTTTTTCTTTTGGGTGGACTTTGTATGCTTTAGTTTGTTGAAATTTCTGTTTTGATTGCGAACAGAATAATTATTTATTGGATAAATTATTTTTGAGAAATTCTACCAAGTACGTTATAACTATTGGATCATCAATTTTTAATTTCACCAATTAATTATTAATAATTAAAATTAAAAATTAATAATATAATAGTTCTAAAACTATAAATATAAATTACACCAAATGTACTATATAAGTCATTATTTTTTGGTATTGGATTTTTCTTTTGCCGGCCCCACACATATATATTCTTACGGTTAGAGGATGCAATGTGGACAATTGACTATAATAATAATAATAATAATAATAATAATAATAACTTTTGAATAAATTACAACTCTCCCAAATTGAATATATTAATTAATCTATTTATTTTTTTTTGTAAGTACTTTAAAACATCTCTCAAATTTGGTTTTGCTACCTTAAAAGTCCTTCCGTTAGTTTTAAAGGGAATATTATGTAACTCAATAGAATCTAATCAAAATTTACTAAGAGCATTACTAAAAATACCTTTAATTAATAAAGTGAAAGAATAAACATATTTCTATCCTTTATCGTCTCGTCCTTCTGTTGTATTTAATCTCATTTACTTATACAACTACTTTACCAGCATCAAAGATTAGGCATGAAAAATTATGACTTTGTGTGCAATTGTATTTGGAAAAAATAATTTTTAGAAAAAAATTTAGTTTTTATTTTTGGGAAATTATTTTTTTGAGAGAAGTGCATAAATATAAATATTTTTTATATAAGCAGATTTAAGAAAAATATTCTATAAAAAACAAAAAAAAATTTGTCATTTAAATAAAAAATATTTCAAACCAGTTTGTTCAATACTCAAACACAATTCCAAACATGTCCTAATGTATGAGCTTTTACATAGTGAATCTTTTTTTTTTAAATTTAAACTAATTTGGATGACTCAATTTCTGTTGGAAAACTTTAGGTTTACTTAAATAGCTTCTTTTTTATTCTTTTCTTTTTAATAATATTTGAGTCCAAGTAAGTGATGAAAAACTTAAGGTGGTGTCAATCTATTTGAGATTATTGAATACGTTTCCAATTGTTAACCTCAATTCTTAATAAAAATATACTCAATTTCTATATAAAAAAAAAGTATTTAAAAATTCTTTTTATAAAAGGCAACTATGCGAGGAACTATAGCTAAAAAGAAAAATAATAAATTTTTTATTGTCTCGTCTTTCTCTTATATTTAATATCATTTACTGTGTTGTTTGGAAGTTGGTTGATTATCCTTCAAGGTTGGTTTATATCTGTATTCCACCAAAACTTATAGGGTTGTAGTACTTTACCTTAATTTTTTTAAGTAGTTGCTAAGAATTTGTTGCAAAAATGTTTATTTATAATATCAAATTTCTCACTTGAAAAGTATTATTAATTTGATTGTATTATTTTTATGTGCAGTTAATAAGATAAATAATATCAAACCTTTTAATTGTTGTAAATTATACCAATTGTTTTGTAAATATTCTAATTTAGAATCTAAGTTAAATTTTCATTACTAATAAAATGACATGTCTGATGGAAATTAAATATGTCACATGGTATGCTGATTGTATCTTACAGTTGCTGCATCATCCTGTTGACATTGAAAAAAATTGGATTTAAGTTCCAAATTGCAACCATTTCAAAATGATTTGTATGAATTTGTAACAATTAAAAATTTAGCAGTAATTTGTAACATAGATAAGATTTAGTATCATTATGTTATTAACCCTGTTTATGTGCTTGTAACTTTTTGGAAGCAAGATGCAATTAATGTTCGGTAATTTATAATTGTTGCTACCATTTCAAGATAAAAGTAAATTAAAAAAAGTAAAGATAGTTGGTTAGAATCTAGCTAGCTAGTTAGGAAGTACATTTTTATCATTTTTTTTATTAATAATTAAACACAATCAAGTAATTAGATAAGTTTAATAGCTAATATAGCTATTAATTTTTTCTTTGTTGCTTAGGGTTTAGAAAATAAACGAAATTTTAGTTTGAAATTCAAAATTCATTTCCTCTCTTCATTTAATTTTCGTTCTCTCTATAATTAATTCTGATGTTAGTTTTTAAGAAAAAAGTAACCGCTGACATTTAACTCTATGTCAACATTTAAATAGAGACAATAAGACTTATTTAGGCTTCCCAATAAAGTTGCTATTGTACATAAGCCTTCTGTGAAAAAACAAAAGAAAAAGGATTAATGATAGATTTTTCTATTCACCGATTTTTATTAGTCATGTTTGCCATGGAAATAAAGAAGACGAACAAATAAAAGAAATTTTATGTAGTTTTTAAGGGTTAACAAACCAGAATAAGGATTAGCGAGAAAGGATTTAGTGAGAAGATTAGTCGAAATAAGGATGGCGAAAAGATTAGTCGGAATAAAGATGTTTATTGTTATAAAAATAGATAAAAGAATTTAGACAATGCATATTCAATGGTCATTTGTACATTCACCAAAACTTTTATTTATGAGTTTACAATGAGATATCCATAAGATATAAGTTACAATCTTAATTGAGAAAATAATTCACAATAAATATAGACAATTAAGCTAGAAGATTAATATATAAGAGGTTATGAAATTAAGGGGAGTTATGGACATCAATAATAATAATAATAATAATAATAATATTTATAAGACTTCCCTTGGATGTCCATCATCGAGAACATATTTCGTTAAAATTTTATTAGAAAAAATTCTGTGGGAGAAAAACCTAGTGAAAGAAAAATAAGTACATTTCTTATATAATATGCATATAAAGCTGCTTTATTAAAAATTTTGCTAAGAAAACTCAGTGAGATAAAATCTTAGTTAAGGAAAAGAGTATGACGTATATTTTTTTTTTCTCTCTCTCTCATAAAAACATTATTTCAAGTCTTTAAATTAACGCATCCCAATACCTCGCACCAACCTTTCAAATGTTGCAGCTGACAAAATGTTTGGGAATAAATTTGTCAGATTATCACTTGATTGTATTTGTTGAATCTCGATTTGTCTACTTTTATCAAGATCATGCGTGAAGAAGAACATAATAGAAATATGTTTTGTCTTATCTCCTTTAATGTAACCTCCTTTTAACTGTGTTATATATACTACATTGTCTTTATATAATACTGTAAGAGTTCTTTTGTTGATAGATAAATTGCTTGTTTCTCGAATGTATTGCGCCATTTGCGTCAACCATATACATTCTCGACTTGCTTCGTGAATTGCAATTAATTTAGCATGATTTAAAGACGTGGCAATCAAAGTTTGTTTTGTTGATCGTTATGAAATAGTAGCTTCACCACTCATAAAAACATAATATGTTTGAGATTGAGCTTTTATGTGGGTCAGATAAAATTCCTGCATCAGTATAACCAATTAGTTTAAATACAGATTTGTTTGAAAAAAATAATCTTAAATCAATTGTTCCCTAGAGATAATAAAATATATGTTTAACTCAATTTCAATGTCTTCGTATTGGAGAACAACTATATCTTGCTAATAAACTTATCGAAAATATTATATCAAGTCGTGTGGTATTAACAAGATATAGTAGTACACCAATTGCACTAAGATATGATATTTTAGCACCAAGAATTTCTTCTTTATCGTCTCGAGGTCGAAAATGATCATTTTTCACATCAAGTGACCTTACAATCATTGGTGTACTCAATGAATATGCTTTATTCATATAAAATATTTTAAGGACCTTTTTTTATATAAGTTGATTGATGTACTAAGATCCCATATGCTAAATGCTTGATTTGTAAACCAAGATAAAATTTTGTTTTTCCAAAATTTTTCATTTCAAACTCATGCTTCAAATAATCAACTGTCCTTACAAACTTTTTAGCAGTTCCAATAATATTTAAATCATCAACATATACAACAATAATAGCAAATCTATATTCTGATTTCTTTATAAAAACACATGGGTAGATATAATCATTTTTATATCCTTCTTCCAATAAGTATTTACTTAGATAATTGTACCACATTCGTTCCAATTGTTTTAGGCCATATAATGATCTTTGTAACTTGATAGAATAAACATTACGAGATTTTGTGTTTTGTAATTCAGACATTTTAAATCTTTCAGAGATTTTTATATAGATATCACCATCAAGATTACCATATAAATAGGCCGTAATAATATTCATAAGACGCATATCAAGTTTTTCATGTAATGCAAAACTTATAAGGTATCGAAAAGTTGTTGCATCCACTATAGAATAATATATTTGTTTATAATCAATATCAGGCCTTTGTGATAATCCTTGTGCCACAAGTCTTGCTTTATATCTTACAATTTCATTATTTTCATTTCATTTTCGTATTATCCGACGGGTTTTACACCTTTAAGTATTTGAACTATTGGCTTGAAAATTTCATATTTATTAAGTGAATTTAATTTCCACTTCAGCAAGTCACATCTATTTTGACATTCTTCAATTGTTTTTGGCTCTAGATCTTTATTTTCCTCTATAATATCAATTGTTACATTATAAGCAAAGATGTTATCGACGACTATTTTCTCTTGGTTCCAGCTTTTTTCTGTAATGACATAACTTATTGAGATCTTTTCATTACTATCATTTTCAGGTACCTGAACCTCTTATGGAGATTTATTTGTTGTTATGTCATTAGACTCTTCAGGAGTTTCTGCTTCTTCAGTTAGGTCATTTTGTTGACTGGCTCCTATTCTTTTTCTAGGAATTTTATCTTTGGAACCATATGGTCTACCATGCTTCAGACATGCTTTAGACTCATTAGCTATAGCAAGTTGCCCTAAGGGGACATCAAGTTGAGCAGGAGCATTTGCAGCTGATATATATGATTTAGTCACTCTTTTAAGGTTAGTAAATGCATCAGACAATTAATTTGCCAAATTTTGTAAATGTATTATTCTTTATACTTTTTGCTCACATTGATTAGTACGAGGATCTAAATGTGTTAAAGGTGATGCATTCCATATAATTTCATGATCTAGCTACTTTGTTTCTCCCTCTAATGTTGGAAAAATTGTCTCATTAAAATGATAATTTACATACTGTGTTATAAATAAATTACCAGTCAACGGCTCAAGATATTTAACTATAGAAGGAGATTCAAATCCAATATATATTCCCAACTTTCTTTGAGATCCCATTTAGTGTGTTGTGGTGGAGCAATAAGAACATAAATCACACATCCAAAAATTCTTAAATGGGAAATATTTGGCTTATGACCATAAGCTAATTGTAATAGGGAAAACTTATGATATGATGTTGGCCTAATGCATATTAGTATTGCTACATGCAAAATAGCATGTCCCCAAATTGAGGTGGGAGTTTTGTTCTCATGAGTAATGATCTTGCTATTAATTGGAGGCATTTAATAAATGATTATGCAAGACCATTTTGTGTATGAACATAGACAATTGGCCTTTCAACATTTATCCCAATTGACATACAACAACCAATAAAAGCTTAGGATGTAAATTCACTTGCATTATCAAGACGTATAGAGTTGATTGAATAATATGGAAATTGTGCATGTAATTTAATTAATTGAGCAAGTAATCTTATAAATGCCAGGTTGCAAGTTGATAATAAGTAAACATGTGATCATCAAGTAAATGCATCTATTATTACTATAAAATATTTAAATGGTCCACATGGTGGATTTGTAATGCCCACAAATATGGCTTTGTTGTAATATATGAATAAATGACATAGGAAGGGTATTTTGGTAATTAAAAGTAAGAATTTAAAATATATGTATAGATGTCATATGGTGGGAATATGAGAGGTATATTGGAAAGTTAAGAAGGTATATTCAAAGTACATATATGGTTGGTTTTGGGTCATGGGCTATGAAAGGAGTTGAAAGAATGAAGAAAAGTATGAAAAACATGATTCATGACCATGAAAGGGGTTTGTTCATAGCCATAAAAGGGCGTTGTTCAAGACCATGAAAAGGACTTGTTCATGACCGTGAAGGTTAAGTTTTGGGCTTTTTATCCAAAATTATTCTCAGCCAAACTAAAAATTGCATTGACCATGAATCTGGCGGTGAAGGAGACTACTATAAATAGTCCAAGTTCTGTTTATTTCATTAAAACCCAATCGTAAAAGCTCCAAAACCCTAGAAATGCCCTAAATCTTCAGAGAACTCATCTCCCAATGATTTTGATGAGTTTTAAGCTCATATAACACAAGATTTACTACTCAAGAATAAGATTTGTACATGAATTTGAGAGATTCACCAAGGAAGAAGATGAAGTTGCAGAGAGAAAGTGTGGAGCTTTAGGAAACTCAATTCTTCCTTATTTGGGTAAGATTTCATGTTTTCCTTTCTCTTTTAAAAAGTTTATGGTGATTTGATAACTTGATCCTGAAATGGGTAGAGACCCATTTGTAAATGGGCAAGTTTGATATAAAACTTTGGATATTTTTGGGAAAAACACTTCTTAAGGCTAGATTGAGTTGATTTACATGTTATTAGATGAATTTAAGTAAGAAAGAACCTAGCCTAATGGTTTTTGAGTTAGGATTTGGAGTATATAGCTTTATGTAGTTAGCTATGATTATCTATAGGAATAAGAGGAAAAAAAATGTTGTAATGAAAATTCAAAGCCAACACAAACAAATAAATAGTACAACATGTAAAGAAAGTTCAACCATTTATCCAAAGTCTTGAGCAAATTAAACAAACAAGAATAAAGAAAAAAATGACAATTGCTTTAATTTGTGATCACTCCAACATGAACAAACTATCCATTATTAAGTTGTGATGACTTCGGCTTTCAACATTAAACAGCCAATTCAATATCTTAAAAGATTAAATGAAATATCTATTTTTATTTATTTGAATACCTTTACCATCTGAGTCAATGTCATCATATATGGTGGCATATTCATCTGAATGCTATGATTTTCCATCTAAAAAATTAAATAACACATTCAAAAATCAAAACTAGTATATTTATCAACCATATGTAGTAGAAATGAAAAAAAAAAAAGAAGGAAGAAAAAGAGTATTACCTATATTTTCAGCATCCTTAAGCCAATTTCGTGCACACATGAGTGCTTTTAACGTCTTTGATAAAATCTACTGCAATAAGGACTGACAATCCTACCACTAGTGGAGAAAGCAGACTCAGAAGCAACTATGGAGACATGAATTGCTAATATATCTCTAGCAATGGATCGAAGAGTAGGATATTTAATTCCATGTAATTTCCACCACAATAAGATATTAAAATCTTTTGATCTTAGTAAGACTTCTTCTAGATAATTGTATAATTCTATCTTGGCTTGTGAAGTCTTAGCTTTTTTCTTTTTCCTCACAAAGATATCATAGTCTAACAGCTTATCATTACCCTTGTTAGAATGATTAACATCCGTAGTTGTAGAATCACTTCCAAATATTCCAGTCACATTCATAAGATTTCATCAATTCACAAGCAAGTTGTTCTATGTTATGAATTTGAAATGAAGAATCTTCTCCATAAACTTTAGGAAAATAATATTCAAGCAAAGTCATCTTATATCTTAGATCTAGAATTGCAGCAACTCCTATTACCTCATGAATAACACCCCAATATTTTTCAAATTTAGAAAACATAGTGGCTGCCATTCGAGAAATAGTATAATATTCAGAAACAAGCCACTCTGACAACTCTAACTTAATCTCACAAATATTTGGAAAATACATATTAGTAGTTAGATACTTGGTTCCTGAAAATAATTTAGTCACATTATAAAAAACTTCCAATCTCCCACACATTTCCCCTGCAAATTTCCAATCATTGTCACTTGGCAAAGTTTTATAACTAGGTTCACGTTATTTTAGACGATTAAATACATCTTTATACAAAATGGCAATTCAAAGCATCAAAAAAGTGGAATTCCACCTAGTTAGGCAGTCAAGGCCTAATTTTTTTGTGATTGGAATTTTTAACTGTCGTGCCGCTTCCTCAAAAATTTCAAGTCTTTTAGGAGTAGTTGTCTAACAAGCCACACTATCACGAATATTGTCAATCCCACTCTTGATAATATCTAGACCATTTTTTATAATTAAGTTCAATATATGCGCACAACATCACATATGTAGCAAGGAACCATATTTTATTCTCCAACTTATCCTTAACTAAGCCCATCAAAGCATCATTTATGGAGCATTTATCTACTGTAATAGTAGACAATTTTGTATCAATATCTCAATCCATCAAACAATAAATTAAAGTATCACAAAATACTTCACTTGTGTGTGGAGATGGTACATATATGAACCTAGAAAAATCATACTCCATTTTATTATCTAATATTTTATATTTGAAACGACACAATCTATATATTAAGAATTGTTTTTAAAATAGTATTTATATAAAACAGTTAGTAAAGAGATTACCTTAAAATTCGACTTTGCATTCTCTAGTTGCAGTAAATGAAATGGGCAGTAATAGCCACGAATCCTCTTTTTTGATTGCTTGATGTCCACATATCGGTTGTTATAGCCACTCTGCTATTATTTGCTTCCAAAAGCTTCATTGTCTTCCCTATCTTATAATAAAAAATTTTCATTATGTCATTCTTTATAGTGTTTTTTGAAGGAACCTTAAATAAACATTGAAGAGTCATAAAGTACCTTCTAAACCCAATATGATCCACAATTGTGGGAGGGTACTCATGCTTGCAAGCTCCCACTTAACACTACCATACTCTAAGCCCGTAGCCATATTCAAGATCAAATACCTTTGACAACAGTACTTATGATAAGACTGTTGCCAATATTTTGGTACCACATTAAAGGCCATAAATCATTTACTTTCATATATAACAATCTAATTACAACATCCATGTTTCCATTTTTGTCGTTATATAAATGCTTTAGTCTAAAACAATAACTTCTCTTAAACTTGAATGCTTGGAGTTCCAATTATAGGCTTCTCATTCAAATCGATGGTACCAAGTCCTCCACTACATATATGCAAAACATAAAAGCAGTTACAAGTATTACAACAGAAAAGATACAAAAGATAAATTGAAAGGTGTGGTGTCCATTTCGTATTAGACTTGGCTGCAAAACATAATAAAAAATGGAAAGTGCTACAATTTCATATATGATCATTTCCAATTACTTGATTATATAAATTGGAAAAGGTACCTCTTGATTATTATTCTTGAGTTATTTGATCCTCACACTCCACAATTGGGAAGGACCTTCGCGACTTGTACGACCCACTTCATTTAAACTTCTGCTTCTACGTGCATTAACTTCCCTTCTTGATCTAACCGATTAGCTCTTGTTCTTAGCATACCATGGGTGTATTGAACACGTGGATCCAAAATAGGCCTTTCACCATTTTATAATTGCTCTTCTGCATCATTTACTATGTTCAAAAGAATGTTTTCAGTAGTTGCCACAGTATCATTCCATCTATCTAAGTCATTTTTAAGAGAAACCAATATACTTTATATAAATTCCATTTCCACTTTACTATCCATAACCAAGTCAGTACATTCCTGAAAATGACATTCAATTTGTTAGAATTTATTGAACTTCTCAGTAATATGAGGATAACCACCAGTAAAGAAAATCTTCGAATGGGGTCTAAAAACATCCTTTCCCCACTTTCTAAACAAATACCTTTCATTGATCAAATTTATGTCTTTCAATGACATCACTTTGAATATATGGCAACAAATTATTTCCTTAAACTTAAATTTCTTGCAACTGCAACTCAAATATTCACCATTTTGTCTGCACTCAACATCATAAATAAATTCTTAATGGTACCTGTTGTTTACTATACATCTCTCCATTATCTTATGTTTTTTCAATACCAACATCATTAGCTGCTTTCCTTTCTTTTTCTTCATTTATAACATGACAATACCAAACACGCTGAATTTCATTCTGAATTAGTTTGAAAATTGAAATTGTTTATGCCTTTCAGAATAGCTTTTCCCAAAAAATTTATAATATGCAGTTTACAACTTTAATTACACTTTGATGCGTAACCAGCTTGAAACTCCTGTTTTTTGTTACTAATTGTTATCTCATACTGCTCTACAAACTGAGTTAATTTGCTCATTAAGTGAACATAGCCATCAAAGAAAGCATACATTCCCTCACTTCTTTGCCTAGAAACCATACCAACCATAAAAATATGATGAAGATAAATTGGTGCCCAGCTTTCCCTTATATCAAATCCTTTAGCCATTAATTACTTTAATTTGTTTTCCAAATTCAATCAAATTCATTATAACTTGCAGATTGCCTTTACATCTCTATCGCCAAGTCCTAGCCTTCTTCTATTATAAATACAATTTCTGGGATCTTTCAGCGAACATCTTAAATTATCTGGTCCCTACAGTTTGAACTTCTAGCATGTCACATTCTTACATGGTCTTATGTCCACAATCAAAAAAATTTGCACACCCACTGATTCCTCTCACAAGTCAAAAGCCTCAGTTATTCCTGCAATTGGTAAAGCTTTGGGATTCTCTTTCAATGACAATGATCAGGCTGTGATAAATGCTATCAATGATATTATTTACCAAGATAAGCTCCGCTAGGAGAATTCTAAACAGTAGTTGGTGTTTCAGTAGTGTAGAAAGTCTAGATTATTGGGTGGAGAATTTCACACTCGCTGGAAAGTATACTTGCTTTTGTTAGCTATAAGTTTGCTTTCTACAATGCAATTGGGTCTTGGATTATTGGAGTTTGGTGCTGGAGTTTTGCATGGACCCTATTTTTTTTTCTCATCGAATTCAGTCCTAGAGCATTGAGAATCGTATGGGGCTGCATGCATGATTATTTGTTGATTTGTTCTTGACTTTTGTTCTGCTCTTTATGTTTCAGTTCCGCTTTTTGTTGTTTGAAGTGAGGTTTTATGCCTTCCTCTAGTTAATGCTTAACTATAGTTTTTTCATCACCTTAATCTTTGGATTAAGGTAGTTCCCCCCTCTTTGTTAATAAAATTGAAATATTGCTTATAAAAAAAAACATGCATGAAATCTGACATATTAGGTTGCAATTCATGGTTGTAATTTGATTTGATTTTGAAACCTGCCAAATTCCAGGAACTTTTCTAATAGCATTTACTCTTGCAAGACAAACTATTCTCTTAGATTTCTTTTCATATCTAACGTTTTTGCCCTTATCACAACATATCGTAATGCACTTAATGTCATTCTCACTACTTTTGTTTATGACATGCTCTCTTGCAAACACACTAAATCCTAAAACTCATGCATGTTCTTGATAAGCATGCCTCAAATTTTCGATACTTGTAAATATCATACCTGGCATAGGACTTTCTTCTACATCAATATTGTTGTGCTCTTTAAAATCATTGTTATTATCTTCTTCAATATCAATATTCAAATCTTCATCCAAAATATAAATCCTTGTATTTCTTCAACTGTATTTAATTAATTTTCATCATTGTCACCTTCCAAATATTCATTGAACAAACTATCGTCATTTCCAAATCAAAAAATATCTTCTAGAACCTGAGCTCTTTGATCATTGTAATTTCTACCATTATTTTCTTCTTTTTGTAGCAGATTTATTTTGGTGTTTTTTTTTTCAGTTAGATAAGTCGTATATGTTCTAGAATAAAACTTACCTAATAAGTTGGTAATTAGATTCATTAACTAACAGTTGTTTCTTAACTCAAATTGCTTTGGAAAACAAGAATCGGTGCTGATTATTTTTGGCGTCAGGCTTTGGGAGGGAAAAGGTGATGAAAGCAGCAATATTTGGTGCTAGTTATTTCCTTGTTTGAAGTTAATTTAGAGCAAGGTTAACAAGGTAATGTCATTTACTTTATCTTGATTCATTAGAGTTTTGGAAAACATTAACTCTATCTAACTATATTTTAGTGTCTAGATTCTATCCAAATAACAAGGTCCATTAAATATATCTTTTGATGGTTTGTTTCATTATCTAATTAATCATCAGTCAGTTTTTTTAATTTTTTAAATAAAATATTTATTCATTGCTTCTATAACACTCTCTTATACTTGTGTTTAATAGCCAAGAAAGGTGATGCTACCATCCATGAGAGAAATGAAAACTCTTGCGGTAAATTATTGCTTAGTGTTGCATGTTTTGTAGCAATAATTAATAATAATGACAACTAAAATATTTCAAATGAAAACACATAGAGTTATCATCATTTTTGACTTACCAAATTCCAATTTTATCATGCAGTTAAATTCAGTTGCAATAAGTCAATCATACATATCATGTTCAGCATACCTGAAATTTACTTCACCTTCATGTTATAATTCAATTTTCACAACCGTTTGCCCATAATTTTATTCCCAAATTAAAATTCCAATTTTTATTTCCTATTTTCTTTAGTTCCAATTTAGACGGATTAATTTCACCAATAGTCATTATATTTTTGATAACTTACCCAAAAATAACTTTTTTAATTGTTTTAATGTGGTATCGGAATGCTTACATGTAATGTTACGTCATCGTCTACATAGATATCACGTCGGCAAATTTAAAGAATTGTGCTACGTTAGCTGCCACGTGGTAGACGCAGCTGGACATTTGGATTAATTTTATATGCGGTTACTAAACTTTGCTCCAATTGCAGCTAAATTACTAAATTTTTTTTTTCATTTCAAAAATATAACAAATCTTTGTTTTGTTATTTTTCAGACAAAAATAATTTAATGATTTTACTACAAATAAAGACAAGTTTAGTGACCGTTGATGAAATTCATTGGGTCTGTAGCGTGGCATTTGACATGGCAAAAGTTGATGACGTTTCATCCATATGGATGATGATGTGGTATTACGTGTCAGCATTTTGGTGTTACGTCATTGTCCACATTATCAATCCGGTGAAGGAGTTTCCAGAAGTGATTTTCATGGAAAAAAAAATGAAGTGTAGTTATTTTTATAGAAAAAAAATGAAAACAGTTATTTTTATGTAAGTTATCAAAAATATAATGACTTTTGACGAAATTAACCCAATTTAGACTCAGTTTAATCGGTTACTTCTCATCTCGAAAGGCATGTCGATTTTGGTCAGTCCAACACATTTGGACATTGTATATGCGTGCAATTTGGATCTAAATTGGCGGACGCCATAGTTTCTTCGTATTATTTCCATTTGATAATTTCTATATCATCTCGTCCTGATAATCTAATTATTATCAAAAGAAGAAATGACAAAAATTTATAACAATTTATTAGTACTGAATTGAGCTAAATTCGGTATTAGAAACACTGGCAATATTTTTTTTTCGACATTTTCTTAGAAACTTACCATATGACAAATTTTATAAATTAAAATTTTGAAGATGTGGACGAATTATAGAGCAAATGTTAAAGAAAGTGTTAGAAAAGAAAGTATGGATAACATCTCTCATTCGGTTATTTACGTGTCTATCAATTTTTGCTTTTTTAATTTATCCTATTAATTAGTTTCAAGAAATTTTACATAATTGAGTAGCTTTTCTGATTGATAATAATTGAGTATATGGGAGGACTCCAATGACAAAGCGTATTGATTTACATTACTATTTAATATGAAAATAAAATTAATTTAAATATTTATCGCTATAATCATTTTACATATATATGTTGCACCTTTATTTACAAATAATTTTGAATTGATTTTCCTATATACATTGCAGTCTTCTACGACCTAATAATATCTTAATTTGCTATCTTAAAGCTCATTGATTATTGTGACAACTCATTCAATTACATTAAAAAAAAAACTATAAAAATCAATTATTTCAAATTACTTGTGCTATCCGAAAATTGTGATTTGTAAGAAATTCAGCAAAATGTTAATTTGTGAGTTTTTTTTTTTTGAGATGTTAATTTGAGAGTTAAAATCATTGCGTCGTTATATTAAAAAGAAAAACCAGAAAATAACTTAAAAGTGTGTGGATGAGTTGGTATATAATTCTTTCAGCTTAACTTGAAGTTTCGAGTTCAAGATCTGGATATGCAGTTACCTTAAAACTTTTGTGAAAATATTTTGTCAACTTTCAAGGTTCTATCCAGTATGAGTAGAATTACTCTCAGCCCATTGACATATAAATTGAAGACACATATAGTTTTGTACTAAAAAAGAAAAACTTATAAAGTGCAAGCTACTTGAGGTTGTTGAACGTTATAGCGAAATTTCAATTGAAGTTGCGGAGTGAATATAGAGTTAGATAACATCTGAACTACTATAATATTCTATTTCTCTTTCTTTTTCCTTTATCTTTTACTTTACATTTTTCTTTTCCTATCCAACATTATTATAGCAATTGTCTCCTAGTTTAAATTGAAAATCTTAATCGGCCACCAATTTAACCCATTCTTTCGGACAACATACAATTTACAGAAAAATCAAGAGATCATATTGATTGAGAGATCTATGTGGAATAAAACAGAGGATTTTATCCCAGAATCTAAAACATGCACCTTAGAATACAAAACAAGTTTAATTAATGTAAAAGAGGAAAAAAAACCTGATTTGGTTAATTTTATCTTTGTAGGAACGATCTGAAAAAGTTTGAACCAAGATCTTCTCTTGTTTCTAACTCAAATATGATAGATCCTTTTCAGTTATCTTTCCTTATCTTTTATCCAACTTCATATAAATGAGAGATAATGATAAAAATTAGTAATAAAAGAGACTTATCCTACTTAAATATAATAATCATGAGCTATTGATGAGCTCAAATTAGTACTCACAAGTGTACAAACTAATGTAGAATGGTAAGTCACCACCGAGGTCGTTCTCACAAAGAACGGTTAGGTTTAGATTCAAAATAAATTAAAATCACTAATAAACACGTAAAAGTAAATTCCTAAACACTCTAACCACGGTTTGATGATTTGATTAATTAAACTAAAGTTGAAATTAATTAGAAAGCAAATAAACAATTGAATTAAAAACAATGGGAAAAGCAAGTATCTAGTTTCGCATCCTCCAATTTTGTATATCCCCCAATTAATTGAGCCCTAATGAATTTAAATTTAATAGCTCTCGTTTTCAATCACCAATTAATCACTCTAATGAGTTAACTAGTGTTCAGTCCAATTTTTAAGTTAATTAGTGATGATTCACCTAATAATTAAACCTAATATTTTTATTCTCAATTTAAGAAATATTGATCAGACAACTATCAAATATAGAAATTAATTAAGCTCAACTGAAACTGAAAAAATCATAAATTCATTCTATAAAAGATGAGGTTCAATACAAATTTGAGTTCCGCTAACTAAGCATCCGGAATGACCTAGCCTAGCATTATCTTAGCAATGGTGATACTTAAAATAATTGCCAAACTAAACATTATAGTAAAAAGATAATAAAGTAATGGACTGCTCTATGGAAAAGTTAAATCTTCAAACTCAAAGATAGATTGGCCATCTAATCTCCTATTGAACCTTCACTAGTCTCTAGATGTGGCAATTCATGTTAACGGGTCGTATTCGTATTGTGTCTTGATATACCCTGAATGTGATAAGGGTTAATACGAACATGACACGATAAGTTAATTGTATCTAAAATTTGAATACAAATACAACCTACTTAATAACGGGTTAACACAACACATTTAATACGACTAACCTATAAAATTAGTATAACACGATCTAATTAATGTGTATATGAATTATAATGTGTTAGATTAAATGTTTCAATGCGATATAACAAGAATTATTAACAAGTTAAATGTATTTTTTCGTGTTACTAGGTGTCAATCCGTATACAAGACGATAATTTTTATGTCTTTATCGGGTTGACACAAACATGATAAATCTCAACTATAACCTTCCAATATCATGTTGGGTTTATATCATGTTCATTATTACCACCCCTACCAATATCCAAGATGCAATTCCAAACTTCTCCGATTAAGAACAGTAAATTTCCCCTAATGGAATGAATAATGAACGAATAATAAAGTGAGAGAGAAGATAAAAACCTAAAACTAAAGTCCCAAAAATAATGAAATCCTAGAAATCTAAATTGAGTCTAATTCTTATTTACAATTAATTTTCAATTAAAATAATATTCCAAAATAATTTCTACCAATCAAATACAAGAAAAAAACACGTTATCAATAGGAAAATTGGAGTCATAGTCAAAGTTGGACTCTACACTTGCAATCTTCATACATGTGTTATGTGTGATACGAGTATGCAAAGCAACTCTAGGCAACCACTTGATCGTGCGGAATGACTTGCCAATGACAAGAGCTTGAGAGACATAACTCAACATGAACGTGCAAACTTTAAGTAGCAGAAATCATCACAGTCATGTTGAATCCATATGCATGTGGATAGGCATGAAATGACTGAGGCAAAACATCACTCAGGTATGCAAAGAAGATGGCTAGGCATGTTGATATGCCAAATTCTCCACCAAAATGGCAAATTTCATTTTAAGCCCCTTTCTATAAAACTTTATACTTAATCAAATCTTCTCCAATGACTTGTACACAAGGAATTAACGTACTAAATATAAAAAAAAATACACTTAAACCCTGCAATAAATTACTAAAATACAAGATAAAAATATAATACAAATACACTCATCAAATATCCATCATACTCATATCATTATCAAGCTCACATTATGTTACCCATACTAAATTAATTAATGAAGTTCTGCCTATATAAAAAATTGATCATATTTTTAAGGTCATTTATTTTGTAATATATATTTATTTCCCAATTAATAAGGCTCACAATCAAATATAAAATATCTAACATTCTCATGCTTGGGCTAATTAGTTGAAAATCTATTACAAAAAACTTTTCACTCCTGCTCGATTCAATAAAATTATTAGTAATGAATCATGACGAAAATCACATTATTCAAGAATATGGTACCTTCCATGGTCACATATACCAATCATGAGCACACTATGGTAATGTGGTAAAATTAGTCAACACTTACTTTATGATCAAAATTTATGTGTTGATTTTTTTGTTAATCAGTGATTTCTTATCTAAATGCAACATAAGAATGCATAAGAAATCCTTTATGACTTCAAATGAAGTTTGTATCTCTTGTAAACTTTATATCTCGAGATTCTACATATGTCACAATACATACATCCAAGGCTATAAAGATGTAACACCCATTAACTAGGGGTTAGTTGTTATGCATGAATATATGACTTAAAGTGAACATATGAGAGGTGTATTGGAGGTATATGATGGTATACATAAGGTATATGTGGAGTATATTGGTCAATTTTAGCTTTGGTTAGAAGAGAGGGATGAAATAAAATGAAGAAAATGGGAAAAAAGCATGATTCACGCCCGTGAACAAAGTGTTCATGGCCATGAACATTGTGGTCAAAGATAAGCATTAACTATTTTTACTATAGACATTCATGGCCATGAAGGTTTTATTCATGATTCGATCTTATCTTCATTTCTCACCATCCTTTCCATCCTCAAACCCCAAACAGCTTCCACACACACCTAAGAACACTAAAAGAGTGATTCTTTATGGTTTTTGAGTAAATTAAACACCAAACCAAGAGGAAAAACAAGATTAAAGCAAGATTTGAGGAAATCATCATTTTTGGTAAGATTTTGGAGGAGAGAGGAAGTTGGTGCAACATAGCCCATAAGTTCCTTGCATGATCAAGGGTATTTTCCACCATCAAGAGGTAAGAAAACATAAGAAAACCATTTCTTTACTATAATTATGAAGTTATATGGAGAGGTTGTGTTATTTGGATGAAAACCCATGGAAGAAGGGTTATGGAAGATGAAGAGTGTTTGGATTTTGTGAGTATTTATGATCTTTGAAGTAATTAGAAGTGAGATACCATGATATGGAGTAGAAATTATGCATAATAACCATAGTTTGGGGAGTATAGGTTATTCTTATGTTTTTGTCATATTACCACAGACATAGTATTTGATACATGGTTATAATTGTGATAGGAGAACAAGGACAAGACGGAGGAGATTGACAAGGAGTGTAGATAGCTCCTTAGTTGGTTTTGGTCAAGCTCCTAATAGAGGTTTGTACATATACGCATTGTTATTTGGCTCTTAAATGTGATAAATGCATGAAAAAGATGTAATGTATGTTTATATGTTATTCGAGCATGCTTAATTGGTAAGTAATGTTTTATTATTGAATTCAAAAGCATGAAATAGTATATTGCATGTTAGAGATACTAAAATGAGTATTGAAATAGGTATTAAGAGTTAAATGGGCATAAAAATGGCATATGTGCTTAAAAGTGTGCACTGTATGTAAATCTTGAGTTGTTGAACTTGGTTATGAATATGTTGAACTTAAAAGTTTGATGATTTGAGTTGTGTTAACATGATTATGATTATGTTAAATGACCATGGATAATTTATATATATGTTTAGAAAAGGTTTAAAAGTGGAATTTTGGTAAAATTTGACCATAAGAACAAGTTATGCCCTTTCACAACCAGCGTCACAAAATTGTCATGATCATGAATCAAGTTGTCATGACCATGAACATAGGTCTAATGACTTTCATGACCAGGCTTCACCACCAGCCCAATTGTTCATGGCCACGAAGGCACTATTCATAGCAAAAATAAGCCTTATTTAAATGATATTTTGGTGGGTCCGAAACATGCTTAAATGTTAAAGTGTGATGTAAAAATGTAGGAAGATATGTTGATAAGTATAAATGTGACATGTGAACATGCATATAATATATGGAAACATGATGAGTATATGTTAAAGAATGAGATTAAAACAAAAGGATACTTTGATATAAATGCTCATTTCTCTACCTAAGGACTACTTTAGGGTATATAATGCATCACAAAAGGGATAAGCGATACATATAGACGAGATGTATAAGTGAGGATCAGGTTATCTAGCCCTAGTCTGGGTGCTCCTGTTCCTAGTATTCATACCCATTATACTCAGTCAAGTTAGCTGAGCTTGGGTTTTGAGTGAGCACGCTTGGCTTGCGGGAGCTCGAATGAGCATACAAATTATAGTGGATTAGTAGGATGTCTCGCCCTGGACTAGGTGCGCTTACTTCACAACCCGTATCCGGCTCTTCTAGAAATGAGGCTTAGGCTATTTGTCGAAGTTGCTTAATTGGTAAAGAAACCAAACAAGACAGTTAAGTTGAAAAATAAAAAGTCATAAATGACCAGAATAGATGATGTAGGCATATGCAATATATTCCATGCATTAGGGAAATAGTTGATGCATTAGTTTTATGCAATATATGTAAAAGTAAAGGCATGAATTATGACTTGGACATGACATTACATGCATGTGATATGATATTATTATATTCTCCATAAACACGATTTATATGATCATATGTCGTGATTTGTTTTGTGTTACATGAGTTGATTGCTTGCATGAAAAAATTCCAATGCCTATATATACCACTAAGCTAGAGATAGCTTAGCATTGATTTTTCTCACACAGGTTAAGGAACTTATAGATAGTAGAAGTTGTTTTAAGAAGAGAAGCCAGAGCCCATATCGAGTGTAGTCATTTGAGATCCGATTTATAGGTCTAATATATTATGTTGTGTATTTTATATATCCATGCATATAGGAATAGTATTATGGCTTGTATTATGACGTATGTATTTTGTACATATATGGGGCTTGAAGCCCAAAACCTGAATATTGATTAAGTATAATGTGAAAAGAAAAAAAAAATGAGCCATTATCCCAGAATATGTTTAATTACAACATATAAAATAATGATTTTTAACTAGATATAAGAAGTACAAATAGTGGCATTCTATCTATATAATGAGATTGTTTCTATTGTAGGGTGATATAATAGGCATAGTCCCATTATATAGATAGGGTGTCACAAAATATCAATGCCCCAAGCTTTTGCCTAAGATGACACTAATCTTAAGACTTTAAACTACCTGATATGATATATACATATCTCATTATATTTTCGAATGAAAATATAACTTTAAATATTTTTCCAATAAAAATATATCATCAAATATTTTCCCTTAAAAATATATAACTGCATTGATAATCATCATCAATTTCATAATGTGCATTATACTAATGTATATAGTACAAACCAAAAATGCATAAAGCAATTTGAAAGTATCCCACTAATCCAAGGTATCAAAAGACGACTTTAGACCCATAATGACAACACGTTTCTGATAAACATTGGATTGAAGTCTCTTAGTAAATGGACCAGCTATCATATCACCTATACTGATATGCTCTATTTCAACCTCACCCTTCTTCGCTAGCTCTTTCAATGTCAAATATTTGACTTCCTTATACTTAAACCTAGTGATATTCTTGTTGTTTTTTATGAACAACACAACCGGTAAATTATCACAATATAACCTTATGGGTTTGCTAATGGAATTAACAATCGATATCTCAACAATGAGATTTTGTAGCTAAATAGCCTATATGGCTACACCATAGTATGCTACAAACTCAACCTATATTGTGGAAGATGAAACGAAGGACTATTTAACACTTGTCCAAGATATAGCCCCACTAGCTAGCATAAGAATATACTCTAATATGGATTTTATGTCATCTAAGCAACTAGCAAAATCTGAATCTGTATAGCCAGCTAGCTCAAAAGTTTCAACCATTCTGTATATCGAGATGTAAAATATGGTCCATTCCAGGATTAGATTGATATCTTCCCAGAATATCAACTATAAATGCAATGTCTGGTCTAATGCACATTTAAGCATATATCAAGCTTCCTAATACATTAGCATATGACACTACTTTCATTTATTCTCCCTCAAACTCATTCTTAGGAGATTGTGTTAAGCTCAATTTATTACCTTTAGCAATTGGCACATCCTAAGATTTACATTCCTGCATATTGAATCTTTTCAATATTTGCTCAATGTTTGATTTCCAAGAGAGACCTAAGAGATTTTGATATCTATTCCTTCAAATTTCAATTCCAAGGTTAAAAGACGTTTTTCGAAGATCTTCATATCAAAATGTTTAGACAATAATTGTTTTACCTTATGCAGTGTTCCTAAATAGTTAGAAAGATATATTTGCTTCCACTAATCTTTAGATATATGCATCTATCAACCTTACTTTCAACAAATCCTAAGAGGTGATTACATCATCAAATTTTAGGTACCACTGTTGGGAAGCTTGTTTCAAACCATAAGTTAACTTTGCAAGTCTACACATTTTTCAAAGGGTTTTGAACATGTATCACATATATATTACAGAGAAAAAATTAAAATTTTTCAAAACCCAAAACAAGAGATTTGGCTTGTGCCAATTAAAACTAATTCAACAAAACAAAATTCAGAAATTATACATTTATAATTTCTTGATTTGTTTTTCAACTTCTCACCTTGTTGGGTTGTAGCAAATCACAACAATCCAATCTTGGATTGTCTCTAACAATATCCACATGAAGATAAGAGAATGAAACTACTAGGGAGATGGCTTAAACATACCTCAAAGTGCTAGCAATAATGTATGTTCCTTTGATAGGAAAATTAAACTCTTTAATTTTCTTGTTGTCTCCAAAATATTTTCTTCTCCAAAAATTTTTTCCTTGCCTATTTTCTGTCTTTTAGGGTCTTTTATATCCAAAAGAAATTTAGATTCATAGAGCAAAAATCAAGAGAGAAGAAAATGAAAGGTTGTGTGGAATAAAGGCCATCAAGGCCAATTAAATGGGCAAATGAAAGCTGCAGCGCGCGCTGGGTCCTGCTTGGCTTGCACAGCCTACACAGGCCTGTTAACCCCCCCGAGTGATTTTTTTCCGCGATCTTATCACGATCCAATCCGAAATAATTCTCCCATATTTTTGGATCCCATCCAAAGCCATTTTACTCATTCTTCACATCTCCAATGCGTGTGGCCCATTGGGTTCTTTTGTTATGTTGGCCACTTAAATTATCAATTAATTTAAGCAAGCTATAAGCAGTATCTAGTAACATATCATAACCCCCAATTGATCGGAAAGTCAATGGTTTGACTACGAACCTTTCTGTAGACAATTTATGTGTAATTTATCATTTTACCATTCTATACCTCACTCAGTTCAAAGTATGGACAATGAGTCAACTCCCGTTATACTGACTACGTCACACCTAGCCTAAGTGATGTTAGATTTTGTCCTTGAGACTAATTACTCTATTAGACATATCACTGAAGACCATCTTCATGACATTTCTACTATGCCTAGAGATTCCCGAGTAATGTCCTGACAAGTAGCCATAGGTATACACTCCTTCTATTCGGAGTGGTGAATCCTTTGTTGGCTACCCAATTAACTTCGAATACCTCAAACTATACCTAATAACTACCCTATGAGCAACCTCTATGAGGTAACAAGGAATAGAGTCAAAGTATAGAATCAATATCCAAGATATCCTTGAGTATCTCAAGTCTAAGGATACTTGCACCATTGCTATGATGAGACTATCATTGACATTTGAATAGAATATCCATATGAATGTCTCATAGAAGGTCATCCAATGTACTTGGCTACCTTAGCAAGCATCCACATGTTAACTCTAAACATCTCATGCTTACAGATTATGAGATCTACTACTTGATCCAATCAAGGAATATAAAACGTGCTCGTTTATCCTGATTAATAATGTCCCGCCTCATTAATCCTATGACTAGGGATAATTTAGATACTAATATAATTACACATGATAAGGATCTCATTATTATGATCTCATCATGATTTCCTTCATGCTATGTTATGTATTAATGACTTCATTAATTGATTTAAGATCACTATCAATTCATATATTAAATGAATACCAAATTAATAAAAATGCCTTCTATTAATTAAATAGATTTGTACAATAAGTGCTAAAGGTGATCACCTTTAGAGCATTTCTCTAACAACCTTCCACTTGCACTAAAGCCAATCACCTTTATATTGAATTCCATAGGCGAGTACATGAGAATCATATTTCATTTGGGGAAGTGGCTTAGTTAGAGGATCAGCTATATTCTAATCAGTGGGCACTTTTTCTACTTTGACATCATTTCTACCAATGATTTTTCTAATCAAATAGTATCTTCTGAGTACGTGTTTGGACTTTTGATAAGCCCGTGGCTCCTTTGCTTGCACAATAGCTCCATTGTTGTTACAATACAATTGTATTAGACTAATAATATTAGGAACCACTTTAAGTTCCATGGTGAATTTCTTAATCCAGACCGCTTCCTTTGCTGCTTCGGAAGCTGCTATGTACTCTGCTTCAGATGTGGAATCAACAGTCATTTCTTGTTTAGAACTCTTCCAACTGACTACTCCACCATTAAGTGTGAACATATAGCTTGACTGGGATTTTGAGTCATCCTTATCATATTGGAAGCTAGCATCGGTATACCTGCTCATTACAACCATCTCTATATACTAAGAATACATCCTTAGTCCATTTCAAGTACTTAAGCATATTCTTAATAACCACCCAATGACCTTCACTAGGGTCCGATTGGTATTTGCTCATGAAACTCTGAGCATATGACACATCGGGTCTAGTACATATCATAGCATATATGATTGAACCTATGGCCAAAGCATATGGAATCATTCTCATGCGTTTCCTCTCATCTTGTGTCTTTGGACATATAGATTTTGAGAGAGTAATTCCATGGGTCATGGGAATATATCCTCTCTTGGACTACTCTATGTTAAATCTCTTTAGTACATTGTCTATGTATGCAGACTGTGAAAGACCGAGTAAACTTTTAGATCTATCTCTATAGATCCTTATCCCCAAAATGTAGGCTACTTCTCTAAGATCTTTCATGGAGAAATTTTTTGATAACTAGATTTTGACCAATTGCAAGATTGGGACATTGTTTCCCAATAGCAGTATGTCATCTATATATAATACAAGGAACATGATTGCTCTCCCATTAACCTTCTTGTATATATAAGGCTCATCCGAATTTTATAAGAAACCAAATTATTTGATTGTCTCATCAAGCTGGATATTCCAACTCCTTGTGCTTGTTTCAATCCATAAATAGATCTTTGAAGCTTACATACCCTTTTCGCCATCTTTAGATATGAAACCCTCTGGCTGTGTCATGTACACATCCATGGTTAGGTTTCCATTAAGGAAAGTTGTCTTCACATCCATTTTTCATATCTCATAATCATAATGAGCAGCAATGGCTAGGAGTTTCCTTATGGATTTAAGAATAGCTACTAGTCTAAAAGTCTTATCATAGTCAATTCCTTATTTTTTATAATACCCTTTAACTACCGGTCTAGCTTTATAGGTAACCACATTACCATCCATATTGGTTTTGTCCTTGAAAACCCATATGCACCTTATGGGCTTTATCCCTTTGGGAGGGTCAACCAAAGTCCATACTTAGTTTTCATATATGGAATCCATTTCTAACTTCATGGCTTGAAGCCATTTGTTAGATTCTGAACTATTCAGAACTTCTCTATAGGTTGTAGGCTCATCATCTTCTATGAGCAATACATTATTTTGTTCGCTTATAAGAAATCTATCTCTTTGGAACAGTGTGTATCCTACTTGACCTATGATGTTCTTGTGCTTCAGAAGGTTTAGCTACTATCTCATTTGTATGAGTAGCAAGCTCGGGTTCAGGCAATTGATTAGTGTTTGCTTAAGCATCTTGAACTTCTTCAAGTTCAATTTTGCTCCTACTATCTCTTTTTAGAAAAAACTCTTTCTCCAAAAAGATAGCATGTCTTAAAACAAACACTTTTTGTTCGAAAGGGTGGTAGAATTGATATCCATATGATGCTTTAGGATATCCCACAAATAGATATTGGTCAGATTTAGCTTCCAGCTTATATGATATTGTCTGCTTCACATAAGCAAGACAACCTCAAACTCTTATGTAAGAAAGTGTGGGCCTTTTATTATTCCACATCTCATATGGAGTAACATCAACTGACTTCAAAGGGACTCTATTCAAAATATAAACGACAGTCTCTAGTACATAACCCCAAAATGATTTAGGTAGTTCTACAAAGCTCATCATTGACCTTACCCTTTCCCTTTAAGGGAAATTTTGTCATCTTGCCTAATAATCAAAATTCAATGTTTCATATGATTTATAATCAAATGACCCCAAATTACCACTCTTGTGTAGCTTAGTCATGCACTTCTCATTTATATGGCCAAAGCGACAATGCCATAAATAAGATGATTTCAACAAATCTTGTTTATGCCTCTTATTGTCATTGATATTTAAAATTGGATTTGACATATCTAATATGTATATATCATTGCATAATGTACCACTAGCATAAAGAATACCATTCAATATAATAGAACAATAATTGTTGCTAAAAGCCAAATGGAAACTATATTTATTTAAACTAGAATCAGAAATAATGTTTTTTAGTTAAAATAGGTATATAAAAGCAATTGTCCAAATTTAAAATAAGCCCACTAGGGAGGATTAATATATAAGTTCATATAGCTAATGCAGTAACCCCTGCTCCATTTCCAGCGCGTAGATCCGGCTATCTTATTAAGCAGCCTACTGTACCTTAGCCCCTGCATATCAGTGCATATGTGTGAGCTATAACTGGTATCTGATACCCACATATTATTATTAGAAACAGTATTAACCTCAATGACATAAATACCTGAAGTAGATAGGGCATTATATGCCTTCTTCTTCAAGAACTCTAAGTAGGCCTTGCAGTTCCTCTTCCAATGGTCATCCTTGCCACAATGGAAGCAAGTCCCTTTTGGGGTAGTCTCTTTGGCCTTTTTTTTTTGTCATGCCTCCCTTAGGCTTTATGGATTGCTTCTTCTTCTTCTTTTGGTTCTTCTTCTTAGAATTAGAAGAGTCCATTAGCATCACAGCCTCGTTGTCCTTTTTGACTGATGGCTCAGCTGTCTTGAGCATATTATTCAGCTCAAGAATAGCGATGGAGATCTAGTTCATCCTATAGTTAAGCATAAAATGTGCATAACTATCAGTCAAACTAGTTAGAATTAAGTCGATATTTAATTCATGATTCATCACAAAACCCAATGTGGCCAACCCCTCAATATAACCATTCATCTTTAGTGCATATTGCACTGGAGATATCCCCTCAACCATTGTAGAGCGGAAGAGTAGCCTTGATATCTCGAACCTTTCGGATTATACTTGCTCATCAAATAGCTCTCTTAGATGGAAGACTATGGTGTGAGGATCCATAGCCTCGTATTGCTTTTACAACTCAACCGACATAGTGGCAAGTATAATGCAACTTGCCATCTCACTATCTTCAAGATGCTTTTTGTACGCCTTCTGAACATCTTTAGAAGCATCAATAGTAGGGGAATCGGGAAGCCCTACATCTAGGACATAACCTATTTTCTCAGATTTGAGAACTATTCTCAAATTCCTAAGCCAGTCCAAGAAGTTAGGCCCTGTCAACTTGTTTAACTCCATTAGTGATCACTAATTCACACTTGATCCCATGATGGTGATTCTAGTAACCTAGATGTAAAAAGAGCATGTTAGAATCTACGTGAAAATGCAAAATTATTAGGTCTTTAATAAATTGCATTATAACTCTCACTATTTTGTTACGAGTCCATAGCCCTCACTATGAACCCAAGAAAACCTATATGGAAGTTCTCCTAGTGGGTTGATATCCAATTTGCTAAAAATGACCTTGAGGCAACTCAACAAATCATCCTTAATTTAGTAGGTAGGTATCTGATTCATACCAATTGCATTTCCATGCAACTATCGAATATTGTGTTATCAACTAATTGATGTGTGCACATTTATTGGGCTATCAACTCTTAATATGTACACATCTCATGTACACTTACCAACTTTGCCTCCAATACTCATTGAACTTGGCACAAATCCAACAAATCAAGGGTGAATTTCACAAACGGTATCTCAATTATGTAAATTGTAACAACTCATTACCCCAAAGATTATTTGTAACACAAAGGTACTCCAATTATATAAATTGTAACAACTCAGTACCCCAAAGATTATTTGTAACATAAATGTACCCCAATTATGTAAATTGTAAGAACTCAGTACCTCAAAGATTATTTGTAACACAAAAAGTACCTCAACTTTTTTTATAACTCAATAGTACTTCTGTCTTCAGCTATCAGGGCTCGTTTAGTCACTTAGTCAATTAAATCAAAAAATTCAAAACCTATTTTTAGAACACTCAACAGCACTCTTAAGCATCCCCTTAGTTTCTCTAACAGAAGTATAACATAAAATATCTAAATAAATTTTAACAAAAAAAATTAATTATAATACCTAGTTAGTAAAATTGAAATTTATCTGATGTAAATATTATAGCTAATTTTATTTTTATTAAAATTTATCTAATGTGGATATTTTATATCACACTTATATTAGAGAGACTAACAGTCAAAGATGGAAGTATTATTTAGTTACAAAATTAAAATTGAGGTACTTTTATATTACAAAATAAAAATTGAGGTACTTTTGTATTACAAATAATCTTTGAGGTATTGAGTTGTTACAATTTACATAATTTGAGTACTTTTGAGTTACAAATAATCTTTTAAGTATTGAGTTGTTACGAGTTATATAATTGGAGGACTGTTGGTGAAATTCACCTACAAATCAATGGTATTGATTAAGTCTAACCCATTAATCATGAAATTTAATTTCAATGGTTCGAACATATTCTTATAGAGTGAGCTTGAGGCAACTCAATAGCTTTAACTCTATAAGAACTCTAGCTCTTCCCATATTAATAGAAGGCGTAAGACATAATTATTTATTTAGTAAGAGATTTTGTTAATTTAGTCTTATTATGTTATTATTGCATTTTTTTATATATCATACATTCATCATATAGATATATAAAGATAATTATATTAACTATATGACATGATTATGGACATACTAAAGTCAATCTCTTGAGCCAAAAAGAGATTGAGTATGTCTTACTTAGGTATATGCATGAATTACAATCTAAAAATAGAAATCAAATTTCTACTTCTAAGTCTTTTTGTTTATGACATCATCTCCTTTGCTTTCTGCTTCTCTGCATCTCCATTATATTTTAATCATATATAATCTAATTGCATATTTTAAATATAAAAAACCTCAATTTACATTTGAGTAAAGTAAGATGAGAAAAGAAATACATGAAAAAGAAAAGATAGGCAGGGACACGCAGACCCTATTTACCATAAAACAAAAATCATGCATGCTTAATCATATTAGGCCTAAGTTCATAATTGTCCATCATATATTTCCATACACC
>CATIWF010095281.1:0-42357 GCA_949630135.1 Balakata baccata
AAGGGAGATTTTGTTGAGGTACAAACGGAGAGCTTGGAGGAGTGGCGGAGGAGGAAGATGTAGAGTTACTCTTCAACTTCATATTCAATCTACAGGAGAACACGCCGAAATCACTATAGTTGCGATTGAAGGAAAATGAAAAGTTGGAAACTTTCTGGACTGGGTAGAAAAGAAAGAGTTTTCGATACAATTGAAAAAAAAAGCATTAATAATTATGAAAAAAAATAAGTTAAATATAGACAATCGGTAAAATTCCTCTTTATAAAATACTCAGCATCCTTGTAATGGTAGTTAATAAATTTTTTCAACATTATCAACTCTAAATCTTCATTATATCACTATTACTGTTATTGGAACACTTTGTCAAACTCAAATTATTAATGTAAATATGTCATTCATCTTTAATTATGGATATGTAATAATTTCTTTATTATAAGTGAATTTTTTACTACTATTAAAAAACTGAACAAAATTTAAATTAAATGACTAATAGCCCAATTGGTTCAAGTATTGATTAAGCCATATGATTAGTTAAACTAGGTTTATTAAGCTATAGAATTAGTTAAATTAGCCTTTGTTTGGTAGAAATATTTTAGTCCTAGTATTAACTAATCCAAGGTATGATGGTTTAAATAAAAGGATAAGTTAGTGGAATAATTAAATTACTTAAATATTATTTACCATATGTCACATATGAGGATCTAAGATATTTTTTATTGTTTTGTATGATGCAAAGTAGCTGACTCGTTATATTAAAATTTTTATAAAGTTTGTTTAAAAAAAAAAAAAAGTGTCACTACCAATCGTAATTGTCGAATTGATTAGATTTCCATTAAATAAGATAGTAAAGATCCAGGGATTAAATGAATGAGGAAAGTGTTATCAGCCCAATTCATCCGATTAAGATCTATTATTTTTACTCTTCTTTTTATTTGTATGTTTATTTTAGTGATATATTATCCAATTCCTGGATACAATAAGATAAATTTTAAAAAGAAAATGTATGTCACATATATATATTTTAATTTTAATCATTTTAGTGAAATTAGTTTGATTATTATTTTTTATATATATTTATTTTGTCAAATTATATATATCTAATTCCTGGATATACATAAAAATAAATTAATATTATTTTTTAAGAAAATATATCAAATACCTAGACATAGCAAAAATAAATTTTTTATGAAGTTGGACTTGACTAAAATTGAATACCTATACTCACTTACAGGATTAAAGTATGCGAGTTTGAATTAAATTTATTATTTATTTTAAAATTTGAAAACATATAAATTTTGTCATTTAATTCCTGAATGTGACAATAATAATAATAATGATAATTTAATGACCCTTGCATCTTCAATGCTCATAAGAAGAAAAAAATAAAAAATGTTGTCCTAAATTTTTTTTACAATTATTATATAAAATTTTTACTTTTTATTTATACATAAGAAAAATAGACAATATAATTTACACCTAGACTTTTCATTTTTTGCAACTACAAAATAGTGACATTTATTAGGATAAAGTTCACATCTCTCACCAAACCACAATTTCTGAATTTATATTATATATTTTATCTAAATTTGTTGTAGTGAGTATATGTGGAATCAAAATATAACCTTTTTACACAAAAATATAGAATAATAATAATAATAATAATAACAGCAACAACAAATATTGCATTTTTTATCTTTTCTTGAAAAGAAAGATAGATAAAACAAAATTTTACACATTTATTAGCATGCTCAACTCACATTTTACTTTTTGCCTAAAAAATAAAATTTCATATATTTTTATTATGTCTACTTTTTAAATCTATTATAAATCAAACTTTCTAAAAAATAGTGAAGATTCATACATAATAATAATAATAATAATAATAATAATAATAATAATAATAATAATAGCAGCAGTTTATTCCGAAAAAAAAAAGACTGAGCTCTAGCCATTGACAAAAAGTTTTCTTTTTACTTTCACATGATTCAAACTTTTACTCTACCATTTCAAAGTTTTTTTGTTTTTTTTTTCTTGGTTCAAATCAAACTCTAATTCTACCAATTTTTTAGTTTTTCCGAGAAAAAAAAATACCAACATATTTCTTTCATATAATCATAAAAATAACAACTAATATTTATGGATCTACAACATATAACAATAATAGCAATACTAATAAATAGGCAATGAGTAATAGAGTATGTGAAAGAGAAAAGGAAAAAATATTATTAATCATATAATAAAAAAATAACAACTAAAATGTATAGATCAACAACATATGATAACAATGTTGATAATAGCACTAATAAATAGTAGGAAAATAAAATAAATAAAGACATAAATCACATATATATATAATGATAAGGCAATAATAATAAATAATAAACAATAGGATAAAAAAATTACATTTTTTAAAGAAAATCAAACACAGATCATAAATTGCAATTCCTATAATATATGATAATAATTTCAAATGTTCAAATTTTTGGAGAAAAACAAATTTCGCTATTTTTTTTTTCTTTCTTCTCTCTCTTTTTTATTTCTTCTTTTCTTCTCTACCTTTTCACTCTTTTCTCACTCAACTTCATCCTTTTCCAACCTTTTCACTCAATTTTTTTTTACCCCTTTCTTGCCTTGTGAGTGCTCCATTTTATAGAAAAAATGGTGATTTTTGGTTCTTGGGACAAAATTTTTATCCATTGCTTTAAAATAATAAAAAAAAGTTAAAGGAATGAGATGAAGGGTATGGGGCTTTCTTGTGCTACACTCACACATGTGACTCTCATAAGACAAAAAAAATTATTATTTTTTAATTGATTTTCTTTTTATTTTATTTTTTTAATATATAATTTTCCTTTAAAATCAATAGAGTTGATATAATAACATTATTTAGATTTCACAATTGTAGACTTTTCCATTATGTAATATGTGATTGAGACTAATGACTCTAAAATATTGGTTTGTAGTAAGCGTTTGATGTTCCAGATACTTTGAAAATGAAGAAAAAAATATTGACAAATGCGGAAAGACAATGGAAAGATTTCAAACATTGTCTTGTTGGAAAATATATCAATATGGTTAATAATCCCAGCAGTTGTCATCCTTAGGAAAATATAACAATTTGTATGCTGAGAATTAAGAGGAATTCAAGTTAGCATATCAAAATGAAGAATGCAAGGTACAAATTATTAAATCTACAAGTTATACTATATCATGTTACTTTCCTATTTATGTTTTATGCAATCTCATAATACTGATTTTTTTATTACTTATGTTTTTGTTAACTGTAAATGAAGGTCACGGCTAAAGTGAAAAAAGCCATGCATGTAAATCCACATTACTTGGGTGACAAAGGTTACGCTGATAAAATACCCGAATGCATGGTTAACGATCTCATTTCTTCTTTCTTCTTATTTGCAACGATGCATTTCGATGTCACCTTATTATATAATCAGAGTCTCAACTAGATTAGAGCTAGAACAAAAAAGATAGATTAAGGATGTTACATCATTCTAGTCAAATAGACTAGAGAGGTGACACTTAAAATGGTATATATAAATTGTTAAGCAAATCCAAATTACAAACACTTCTATTTATCTAAAATTAATTTTTGATGCATTTATATGTATAACACAAGTCATTACAGGAGGAAGTAAATCATGGGATATGGATACTAGAAGGACAGGATAATATCTTAACACGTGCACTTGGTAAACCCGAACATGCTGGCTCTATTTATGGTGTAGGAACTGGGGCAACTATCTCTAGATTTTTTGGTAAACAAGATATGAGGAAATAGTCTACCTTTATTTCAATGGAAGAAATCAAGAATGAAGTGAGGAATGAATTAAGAAAGGAATTGAAAGAGGAAATGGCTTCTTAATTCCAAGTAGAATTTCAAACTCAACTTCAGACCCAACTTCAGGCACATCAAGCAATGTTTATGCAACACATGGCTCAATTTCACAACATGTTGATGTTGCAACAGGGGACTAACATCAGTTCCTCTCAATTTACAACTAATATGGAGGTGGAGACGGGTCCTTCAAAAGGTTGCCCTATACTAATACGTATGAATTGTTAAACAAATCTAAATTGCAAACACTTCTATTTATCCAAGATTTATTTTTTATGCATTTATATATTTAACAGGAGTCATTATGGGAGGAAGTAAATTGGGAAAAAGGGGTACCAGAATGGTAGGATGATATCTTGATACGTGCACTTGGCAAACTCGAACATACTGGCTCTGTTCATGGTATAGGAACCAGGGCGATTATCACTAAATTTTTTGGTAAACAAGATAGGAGGAAACAATCTACCTCCATCTCAGTAGAAGAAATTAAGAATGAAGTAAGGAATGAATTGAGGGAGGATTGAATGAGAAAGTGGGGAAGGAAGTGGCTTCTTAATTCTAGGCTAAATTTCAAACTCGACTTCAGACTCAACTTCAGGCACAATGAGCAATGTTTATGCAGCAGGTGGCTCAATTTTGCAGCATGTTGATGCTATAACAGGGGACTAATAGCAAGTCCTCTCAATTTGCAACTGAGATAGAAATGGAGGCAGGTCCTTCACAAGGTCACCCTATGCTGAGCAACTGCCGATCTGTAGATCCATCATTTCTAATAAGAGATACACAAGTAAAAGTTATGAATTTTATTCATTTCCACTTATGCTCACATTCATTTCCACTTACAAACACACACACACACACACTTATATTTACACTTAGTTTGAGATATAGGAGTAGCTAATATTGGTTTTTTTATGAATATGCAAACATCTCGACTGTGCAAACTTGCAATTAACTATATGAAGAGAGACGGTCATAGTGGTGAAAGGCATGATTCATGTAAGCCCACCAAGTGCATTACTACATAACACTCCAATGGCTCTCGATCCCCTGAAGATGTCTATGGATTTGCCCTTTTTCTGAATATGCATAAAAACAACTTCTTGTGCCTATAGGTGAGTTCCATACAGTAGAGCAGACATATGAAAGTTTTGTTCAATGACCATGACATCTCATCGTCCTTAAAGAGGTATCAATTAATATTTTTCTATCTTACTCCCTAATTCTTTAATACAAATAATATTATCCCTTAATTTTCATTTATATCATAACATCAAAAATATATTATTAATTGATAGGAAAATACATCATTAAAGAAGGCGCAAGTGGATACACAAGGTAGCGGTTTTACAAAAGAATTAACTACGAATCAATCTTTGCCTTTGATTAATGAGATAATTATGGCAAGTTTGAGCGGTCACATGCTCAACTTGCATGAGTTAGCTTCCAAATGGGATATTGGGTACATGTTCCAAATTCCCCTTCCAAAAGAATAATTTAGGTATCCACCAAATATTGACAACAAAATTTTGATTAGACGGAAAGACATTTCTCAACCCCTCTCTCTATGGATTGGCTTGATATCTCAGTTTTGAAAGTTTTTATGTTGTAAGATTATAGTATATTTCTTTAACATTTGTTAGATTGAATTGCCATATTCAAAGGCAGTATCAACTTGGATCAAATTTGTGGTTCATGCATGCAGGTACTAAACCGATTGGTTTCCTTTATCTAAGTTTTCTATGTATGATTGGTACTAAGGATACTAAAGCGGTGCAAAATTATATGAAGATAGCTCTGAAAGCACAACAAAATAAAATTTTCTTTTTTCTGCCATATATTGAGGAGTAAGATCACATATCCATATTTGATTCACATTTTATTATCATATTTTTATAAATTTAAATATATTTATATATCTACAATCAATATTGGATGTTGATTGTTTTCTGCTATGGACGAGGTGATATCTTTTTTATGGATCCTCTCGACAACCTCAAAACAAAACTTGGATGTGTGAAAGAAACTCTTACTATGTAAGTTATAACACTTACGCTAATAGTTTAATTTTTTTTTTTTTGTTATATTGAGTGCATGTTTTGAAATAAATTTATTTTCCAGGGTGATAGACTATATCATGTTGATGGTGGGAAAGTATAGGCATGACATCATCTCGGAATCATATTAAGGTAATAATTTTGTTTTTCCTATTAAGATTGCACTTTTTTTAGAAATTTAATTGAATAATACTTTGCTTGTTTTTTTTGTCATTTTTTCTTAGTGCCCGATATAAGATGGAGGTGTTGAATGTGATTACTATGTGATGAGATATATGTGTGGCATAGTGACCCATTATAGCATGGATACGACATTGGCTAAAGGTATCTTTTATTTCTAATATTAGCTATGCAATTTATTTCAAGTATATATATGGTAGATAGCTAGCTATTATATATAATTCTCTATTCATATTTTTTTTATTTTGTATTAAATTTATTTTGTGGACTTTTTAAACCAAAACATATACTAGATGGTCAGATTTTTTTATAAGTGAATGTAGATAAGAATATTTTTCTATATATTAGATTGATATTTTGAGATTTAAATTTCTAGATTGAAATTTGTAAAATTGTATTGCGTGCAATTGTTTTTAATTGCAATTTGAATTGTTTCATTGTAATGAATTGTATATAATTACTAGTTGGAATATAAATTGTTGAGTTTGTAAATTGTTTTGTATAATAACTATAGTTTGTTTATCAATGAAGTTGTTGTAAAGCCTATAACGATTTATGTATTGAACTTGTAGCTGTAGAATGCTTGTAGTTAAAGAAGGTGTAGTTACTTATGTATTGAACTTATAGTTGAAGAATACTTGTAGTTGTTATTAGAATGTCTATTATGGCTTAATTTAAAGTGCAAATTTTAGGCTGTTGCATGTTATATTTACATGTTACTGGTCTGCATAATATTTGATATTAGATAAAAAAAATCCAAATAGGTATATTTTTACAAAAAAACAAACACATTTAAGTAAGTTAAATGCATTTGTTTTGGTCAATAAGAGGTATTTGAGGTGGTCACCACTTCGGATGCATATGTTAGACCAAAACAAATGCATGAGCATAGGTTAGATGTACAATCTCAAACTCGTTTCTATTTTTTATGTTTATTCTTAAATAGACACAATGGTCAAAAAAAGATACAAAAAATCCTTTTATGTAATAATATAATGATTAATCATATGGCTTAGCTAAGCAATTCATACTAATGCAGTGATTGATCATATAGCATAACTAAGCAATCTCTTGTACCAAATGAACTTTAAATTTAATAGTTAAGAGAATAGAAGAGAATGGTTGGATTCCACTAAAGCGACGCTATTTCTAAACCTTTCTATTTGTTTTATGTGTTCTCCTCATAATAGTGAATATATTTTTAATAAAAGTAAAGCAAAATGCTATGTTACTTATTTGTTATTTGGTCCCCTCCTCTTTCCACTTTTCTTTTACTTTTTAATGTTATCAAATGTACATAAAGGTCAATTTTCTTTACACTTAAATATTTTATTTTGAGAAAATTACTTTTTATTATTTAGAATTTGATATATTGTGCTACTATCCTCTGAAGTTTAACTTATATGATTGACCCTTTTTATTTTGTTTTCGTTAAACTATATAGTTTTTTTATTAAATTTGAAGGCATTTAATATTAATTAAAAAAAATATTTTATTTTGTTCAGGAAGAGTACTAGTATAATAAATCAAATTTACAATAAGTACTAGTATAATAGATCAAATATCAGAGGGTAAATATATAATAATTTTTTTTCGTCATTTCACAATAATCTAACATATTTTTAACAAAAAATCTAAATGAAAAATATTAGTATAATATAATAAAATAGAGATGACAAATCGTATACTCATGAAATTCTAGTATAATATGTCTAACCACATAAAATAATTTTTCCTAAAATTTATTAGATTATTCACACAGGAAATTACTTGATAAATTTATATTGGAAGTCTATTCTACATCTCGGATTTAGACCTCATCTCCATCACTATATATATATATATATATATATATCCATGTGATTCACAAGATAGTATAATCCCCCAACCCACACATTTGATGAAGGAAAGAAAGAAAGAAAGAAAGATCGGATCCCCACCCACATGGAACAATTATAAAGTTTTGATGGACTTGTAATCATAAAGAAAATAAATGGCAGCGTGTAGGTTTCTTTTTATTGAATAAATTTATTTTAGTGTGGGACAGCTTCACCTTGTGTAATTATCAGCTGTTATGCCATTTTAGATCACAAATTGTAAAATAGGAATGACAATTAGATTCGTCTCTATCATGTTTTACTCTAAGCACATTTTAAATAGAATAGCTTTCTTTTATTATTATTTGCATATCTCTTGTTCCTGCTCCGAAAATTTTTACGATGGAAATGGAGTGAGAACGGTATTGTTCCGATCCCTATTCCGATATATTATTTATATTTGTATATTTAATAATTATTTATATTTTAATATAATAAATATTTTTAAAAATAATAAAATAAAAATATAATACTTATTTAAAGAAAAATATATTGTCTTTAAAAATTTATATAATTAACTAATTAATTAAAATAATAAAAATAAAAAATTTTAATTTTACAATAAAATAAAAAATTTAATAAAATTAGGGATCCACGTCCCGTTGGGATGATGACGAAAAAAAATTTCTATCTAGGAATAGGGCGAGGTTGGGGAACGTGGATGGCCATTCCCACTATACAACTAGTTTATTCTTGAAAAAGTAGGTGATATATATTAAACCATGTTTGAATTTACATTTTTTTTTCCAACAAAAAAAAAAAAGGCAAGTTTGCATAAAAAAAAATTTGTACTTTCAGTCTTGTATAAAAATAATTATATTTTTTATTTTTTTAATTTTTAAATATATATACATTTTATTTTCTTTTAAAAGTAATTGCAGAAGAGATTTAGTTTAGCTTATTAGCAACACAACTTTTTTTTTTATTTGGTACTTCTATATATATATATATATATATATATATATAATTTTTTTAAGCATGTCTATTCTTATAAACGACTTTCACACTAAAAATATATTTGTGTTGATCTAGTTATGTATATATATTGCCAAAATATAATTACATTTATCTAGTTATGCATAGGTATATGTATTTTTTCACATAATTTCAAAAAAAATGATATATATACAGTATCTAATTAAAAAAATAAATAAACTCTTTCTAGAACTATATTTAATATAAAATTAAAAATATACATATCTAAAAAATAAAATTATTTTGATATAAAAGTAAAAATTAAAAAAAAAATACTATCGCATATTTTCAATCTCGTATAAAACTTGCAATCAAATCGGCCAAAATTTGGGCAACATATATTAATTTATTAGCTGTCCGTATGTTTCAAACTGATACACTCACACGAGTATTAAAGCTGTCTCCCAAAAAAAAACACTTTAGTTGGAAGAGAAAAAAGTATAAATGTGTCTAAAGTTGGTAATCTATGTCGTATTAGGTCTTATTTAATCATAGTGTGTTATTTTATATTGTTTCTAATTGCATCATATTTTATTTCGTATTACATTTAATTGTATTATATCTTGGACATATGTTATACTATACAAAACTATTTAATACGATTAACTAAACGTATTTACATATGTATATATATATATATGATACAAGATACAATTCTATATAAATATTAATATAATTATAAAAATAATGTTATACAGTACTTATTTATATATAAAATATACCAATAAAATTAATTTTAACATAATTTATTATAAATTTATTATATTATAAATATTTAAAATATTATAATCGTGTTTAATTTTATCTAAAATATGTTTATGACACGGTTTTTTTTGTCTAAATCGTATTGACACGATTATAATTCATATCTATTGAACTTAAACTCATATTCATGTAAGTCTGTATCATTGTGTATCGTTTAATCCTATCGTATTCCAAATTGCTAACTCGTATTATGTCTATACCTTGAACAGGGAATAATCTCACATCTTTGAGCGTAGGAACACCCGCTGGGTCCAAAAAAAATAAGCACATCGCTAGATTAGATTTTGCTAACTTATATATGACCAGATATGGTTTATATCAATACAAAATTATAAATTACAGCAAAAAACTTAAATATGAGGTTAATTTTATTTGTAATTACTGAATTTTATTTTTATTACAATAAAATTATATAATCTTTTTTATTAAAAAAATCACTGAAATATGTTTTTATTTTTCTTAAATCACTTCCGGCTAGTTGTGTGATATGGGTAACTGGAAGCATCACGGAAAATTTAGTGCGTTAGCTCACATGACACCAAAAACTGATAAAAAATTATTTTAGTAAAATAAAAATAAAATTAAATAAAATTTTTAAAACAAATTTTTTTTATAATTTTACTATAATAAAATAAAATTTAGTAATCATACATGAAATATATGGCAAGTGAAGCGGCTTTACCGATTACAAATTAAAATTTATAGTCCTAAGAAGATACAATCTCAAATGTACGTATTATTATCAATTTGACGCTTGCGGTTGCTGCTCTTCAATGTAAGCAATGTATATAAAATATAAAAGTAAAATCCAATTTGAAGATATTTGTCTGTGGTTGGTTGTCTAATTAACTATCACGTTTTGCTTAACATAATAAAAATATGTACTTTATCCGTTACGTAAAAATGAACATTACTATTTAAGGAATCGTATGGAAATAAAAAAAGCGAAAAATAATTGAAAATATACTGTTTTTTAAAGTTTTTTTTAAGGAATATCATGTGCTTAAAATTTTTTTAAAAATGCCGATTTCGTCCAAAATTTCTGTTTATTCAAAAATTGTCCGAAATTTACTTAAAATTTACTACAAATTAATAAAAATTGAATTTATAAAATATTTTTTAAAGATTTACTTAAAGTTTACTCAAATTATACCTAATATTTATATAATATTTACTTAAAAAATAATAAAAATAGAATTTATACAAGATTTACTTAAAAATTTATCAAGATTTACCCAAGAGTCATCAAAAATTTACCCGGAGTTTACCCAAAATTTTACACAAATTAATAAAAATTGATTTTACAAAAAGTTTTTTAAATATTTATTTAAAGTTTACTCAAATTATACCTAATATTTATCTAATATTTACTAAAAAAAATAATAAAAGTTGAATTTATACAAAGTTTACTTAAAGATTTATCAAGATTTACCCAAGAGTTACCCGAAATTTACCACAAATTAATAAAAATTGAATTTATAAAAAGTTTTTCAAATATTTATTTAAAATTTACTCAAATTATACTTAATATTTATCTAATTTTTACAAAAAAAAATGAAAATTGAATTTATACAAGATTTAATTAAAGATTTATTAAAATTTACTCAGGATTTACCCGAGGTTTCCAAAAGATTTACCACAAATTAATAAAAATTGAATTTACAAAAAGATTTTTCAAAAATTTACTTAAAGTTTACTTAAATTATACTCAATATTATATAATGTTTACTAAAAAAATAATGAAAGTTGAATTTATACAATATTTATTTAAAAATTTATCAAGATTTACCTAAAAGTTATTTAAGGTTTTCCCAACAAATTAATAAAAATTGAAGTTACAAAATATTTATCAAAGATTTACTTACAGTTATTCAACTTATACCCAATATTTATCAGAAAATTAATAAAAATTAAAGTTACACAAAATTTACTCAAGAATTACCCGAAAATTATCCAAAGTTTATCTAAAATTTACTCAAAATTTACCTAAAGTTTATTCAAGATTTATTAAGATTTGCCTTATATTTATCTAAGAATCTACCCAAGATTTACCAAAGTAAATAACATTAATTAAGCTAATTAAATACAAATTTTAATATATTTTTTTGTAATTAAGGTTTGTCTAGAGTTTAATTTGATAATTAAATTAATTAAATTCAAATTTACATTTTTTTTCTAATTAAGTTAATTAAATAATTATTAAAAAGTAAATAAATACATGCATAAAGATAAATATTGGCCTTGTAAGTTAATAAAATTATTAATTCATATTTAAAATGTGAAAACTCATTATTTTATGTTTTAATTAAATAAAAAATATATTAAGTAAATACCGAAATCTAGTATTTAAAAAAAAGTAAAAATAAAAATACATAAAATAAGAATGAAAATATGAAAAATATATTAGTAAAATTGAAAAAAAATTTACAATGGCATAAATTTTTCTACTATTTAAGAGTCATAATTATAAGTATAAAATAAATATATTATCCTCTATTAGTGAGACAAAATAATAATGAATTATAATTATGTCGATAAAATTTATTTCTCTAAAACTAAAATATGAATAAAGTTGAAAATAAAAAATTTGATAATCTAAAAAATCAATTGGATTGAAATAAATTCTATTTTTTGAAATAATAATTAGAATGGAACGGAAAAATTAGTAATTAACCTTCTTTTAATATCAATGGCAATTGACTCAACAAATATTTTTTAAAAATTAAATTTTATTTTATTGATATTAGTCTGTTGATCGAAACTATGAATTATTGAATTCGAATCTTCCACCCGTAAAAAAAACAACTTTATTTTGATTGGCTTCTTTATCTTACTTCTATCATTTCTTTATAAACTACAAAATCCTTACTCAAAAAAAAAAAATTATATATATATATATAATTTATGTTTTTTCCACTAGAAAACGAAAAGAATCTACAGAATTAGCATCTTCATAACAACACACGGCCTGAATTTTAAGCATTTTGACTGGGTGACTTACCATTCATTGGCCAACTCAAAACGTTTGGTGAAAATTGTCTGTTTCCCTTTAATATTTGGCAACTTTTAGTCATGTGCATGTTTTTTCTTTTTAAAAGAAACATCCCATTAAAATTATAAATCATTATTCCATCTATACTGAATTAAATTAATGATAATACCGATTAAAAGGTAACTTAATGGTATCTTATGAAAATTGAAAGGTATTTTGAATTCGATTTTTTTCTTCACTATTTATTATATATTAATAAAAACTTAATATTTTTATAATGCGTGTAAGTCTTAAAGCCTCCTAAATGAAAAGAAAATAATATAAGATGAATATATAAATTATATTTATCAATAAAATTTTTTATTAGTTTATCTATAGAAACCCGTTTAGATAAATATTTTTTCTTAAATTCGCAAAAAGGTAGCAGTATGAATTTAAGAATATTTAAGATTCAAATTCTATATTTGGCAATTATTTTTTAGGCAAATTACTACTTTTTCTTTTCTATTAAAATAATTATATTTTTTATTTTTTAAACTTTTAAATATACATACTTTTAATTTTATATTAAATGTAGCATTGAGAGAAATTTAATTTAGTTTGACAGTAACGTGACACTTATAATTCAATTTTTTTAATTTGATACTACTGATATATATTAATATGTATATTTGTTATTTGTTTTTTAAAATTAATATGACTTTTTTTTGAAATAATGTGACAATAGTTAAATAATTATATAGATCTATACAAAACTATAGATCAAAGTGCTATAAGTTTATATAGATATAAAATATATATGCTTAAAACTAGCCATTTATAAACTAAATCCACATAGATATAACTAAATCAATACATACATACTTTCAATATATGAGTCATCTATATATTTGAATCAAAATATTAGTTGGGAGTGTCTTAAACCAAATTAAATTTCTTTTGAAACTATATTTAATATGAAATTGAAAGTATATATATTTAATAGTTAAAAAATAAAAATAAAATTATATATAGACACAAAAGTGAAAGATTGTCCTTTTTTTTTTCATTTTCTATTCTTAACTGCCAAAAGGAAGGAAATGATATATAGATATGTCAATTCAATTTAGTCAAATTTGAGATAAAGCATATATAGCCTCTCCAAATTGTTCTATTTTACCATTTTGCTTCTTTTTTTTTTTTTTTCTCTATTTAACATCTTATATTTGATATTCTTATTCCTTTTGCCACCTTCTAATTTTGTAAAATATTTTATTTGATTCTATATTGCTAATATGGCAAGAATATAGATAAGAAGCAATGTGCAAGATGCACTAAGAAAGTAAATAGTATATTTGTAATTGATTAAAAGGGATCAAATGCAATATTTTATAAAATTAACAGATGACAAAATGAAATAGAAAAAATAATTTAAAAAAAAGGCAAAATAACAAATTAGGACAATTACAATGGGGCACATGTCTTATGTCCTAATTTATTGTTCCTATGATGAAACAAATAAATTAAAAATAATTTAATTGAATAATATGTTGTTTTTCTAAGAATCTCCATATGATTTCCGAGGGAAAACTAGTTTATTGACCTAATTAACCTAGCGTGAAAAACGGTTCAAAGAAGCCAAGAAAATAACCCCTTTTTCACAACGGTTCAAAGAAGCCAAGAAAATAACCCCTTTTTCACATTCTTGAATCTTGATTATTGACGGTGGGTTGCCAAATGGCATAGGTTTGTTTCAAATTTATAGACATTTTCTTGATTTTTCGACCAATTAAACACCAAATCACGTGATGAAAGAAAAAGGAAAAAAAAAGTCGAAAAAATTGTTCTTTTTTATAAACTATATATAAATATATATATTCATTTTACAATATATTAATTACATTTATATTTAGTAATACTTAAGATTATTCACTCTTTTGTAAAAATGTATTAAAAATTTAAATTTAAAATTTCTTTTCAATAAATTCAATTTATATTGTTAAATGAATAAAAAAATATTTTTCACTTAAACATAAAAACTTTATTTGACTATTTACAAATCTCAAGCCCACCCACGGTTGCACCGTCCATCAATACATCCCACATTACTCCTAGTGTTAGCCCCACCTGCAGGTCCACCACAACTCTATATATACAACTTACCTCTCTCTCACCCATCACTCCTCACTCACTTTTCTCACCATATTCCTTCACTTTCTCTCCTCCCAAACAACATATATAAAATCAAGATCAATGGCTTCTTCAATCTCTTATTTGAAAACCGTCTCCGGTATGAGAGTAGCCAACCCAGTAACCAGATCAAACACCACCAAATCTCTCCTGCCTTTCAAGATTGCTAACCCATCTCTCACCCACAATTCAAGATTCCACCTTTCGAAGACGGCTACCAGCTTTAACACCGTCTCTGTTAACAACAGATCTTTCTCCTGCAAGAGCCAAGCTGCTTCTTCGGATGATTCAGTACCCCGTAAGTAAAAGTGATCTTCTTTTTCTTCAATTCTTCTGATGATCATGATCTTGTATCAGTTCTTTTTCATTGTTTGACTTTTTTTTTCTTGCAGCTCAGGTTCAAGAACTATGTGTTTATGAGATCAACGAAAGAGATCGTGGGAGTCCAGCTTATCTCCGGTTGAGCCAGAAAAATGTCAACTCTCTTGGTGATCTCGTGCCTTTTAGCAACAAGGTAAGGTTCTAGTTCTAAATCTCTATTTTGTTTGTTTTCCGAGAAAAAAAATTATAGAAAATCTAGTCAAAGATCAAAATTTGACAAGCTAATTATAAACAATTGCAGCTTTACACGGGAGACCTGCAAAAACGGATAGGAGTAACAGCAGGAATATGCATTTTGATCCAAAACAAACCGAAAATGAAAGGTGACCGGTACGAAGCAATCTTCAGCTTCTACTTCGGAGACTACGGTCACATAGCAGTGCAGGGACCGTACCTGACGTATGAGGACACGTATCTGGCGGTGACTGGTGGGTCAGGGATTTTTGAGGGCGTGAGCGGTCAGGTTAAGCTTCACCAGATAGTTTTCCCATTCAAGATTTTTTACACATTTTACTTGAAGGGGATTAAGGATTTGCCTGAGGAATTACTGAATTTGCCTGTGGACCCACACCCTGCCGTTGAAGCTCATGCTGATGCTAAGGCTGCCCTCCCACATGCTGCTCTTGTTAATTTCACTGATTAATTGTTAATTGATTATGGGGGATAGTAGTTTATTTTGCCTTTTTTCATCTTTTCTTTTCTGAAGAAAAAGGTAATGGGTTTTAGCCTTTTGGGTTATTGCACTATTTTCTCATATATATATATATATATATATATATATATATAAAAAGAATTAACTAATGATGGGTTTGTGTAATTGTTGGTGACTTGGTGGATTTGATGATTTGCTTTTCTAATTTGGAGAGTTCAAATAGAGTAGTCACTGACTCATAGCCATCATACCTTAAAAAGCTTAATATACAAAAGTTCGAGGTAATTGCGCAAATATTACTAAATTTTATTAATTTGGCATTAAAATTTTTAATTATTATAAATTGGTATCAATTTTTTTATAAATATTACAATTTGATATTAATAGTCAATTTTCGGTATCAGAAAATGACATGATATGCCATATCAATATATTATCTACGTCAGATTTATTTTCTCATAAAAATATACAAAAACCGATGACAGTTCCAAAGATTAAAGAAAAATAAACAGCATCATTGAGATTTTATTTTTTTTAATTTTTAGAAATATCGTTATTTTAAGTGTGTTTTTATGAGAAAATGGATTTGATGAAAATAATAGAATGATGTAACATATCATGTCATTTTTTCAGTACCGGAAATTGAATATCAGTACCAAATTGTAATATTTATGAAAAATTTGGTACTAATTTATAACAATTAAAATATTTGGTACTAAATTATAACAAAATACAATGTTTGATACTATTTATACAATTAACTCATAAAAGGTAAGATGAAAGCTATTAAGCATCATTTAGGGATTTTAAAATTCATATATTCATAAAATTTATGAATTTTAAATATATAGATTATGAAATTCATAGAATTTAAAAATTTCATTATTTGGTTTAAATATAAAATTTATGGCTTAATATAATTTTGAATATAAAATTTATGAATTAATATCATTTTTTTATATTCATATTTAGTTAAATAATTACAATTAATGAAATTAACAATTAATTTTTAATTTTATTTATTATTAAATATTAAAAATTTATTATTAATTAAATATATACAATCAATTCTAGTATATACTTAAATATTAAAAAAAAAATTAGTTACTTGGTTGTCTGTATTGAACTGATATGACACTTTTTTCTTCCTTAGAATGGTTTTTCCAATTGGATTTTACTTTTCAAGGTTTTTTAATGAGGTCTTTTTATTTGTTCTTGCCTTGTTGGGTTGAATGATAATTTTGGTTTTTGAAAAAACAAAAATGAGTTGGAAAAAATAAAAGAAATAAAGTTATTAGTATTTTCTCTCTTTATATTTAAAGTTTGAAATATAACCTTTTATCATTAAATCAGAATATTATTATACGTTATAATATCTAATTATAGTGCTATAAATTAAAAATTATTTTTTATTAATTTAATGTATATTAGCACTATAATAATAATAATAATAATAATAATAATAATAATAATAAAGCTAAAACAATAATTTGAAATTAAAATAAAAATATTTTTTACCTTTTTTAGGATTAACATTAATTTTGGAATATTAATAATTTATTAGGGACAATTTTGCAAAATAATCTCTCATTAATAAAAAATTGTAGATTTTGAATTAAATCTTTCAAAAATGAAAAATTTGGTGGATGAGAGATTTTCTAAAATCCATTGATTTTAACATTTTTTTAAATAGTCAAATAATATATTTGACATAAATCCATGTATTATTTAAAATTCATCATTTAAAATCCCCTAATCTAAATATAGTCTTATTTTTTCATGTATTTTTTTTATTATACATTCTCGATGTAATATATATATATAATACTATATGAGCTTTTATTATAAAAAGTAATGATATTTTAAAAATAAAAAATATATTTTTTTATATTGAAAATGTGGTAGCATTTCTCAAAAGCTAATAAAAGGGTTTTGTGATTTATTTATTTAGAAGGTGTTTGGTTGAAGTGATTTGGGAAATTATTTGTAACATTCTCAACATTCTCCACATGTATTTTAGATGCATTTTATTTGGACATGATCATACGGGATGTAATTCACATGAAATACATGCATATTATATGCATTTTGGCTTAAATATATTCATGAGATACATTTGTTATGTGTCGATTTATTTGCAATAGTACTAAATTGCACGTATTTATTTTGTAATCTAAATAAAGATGAGAATACATTCGGTATAAATTTAAATAGATAAAAAAAGTAAATAAATAATAATAATATGGTTAATTTAATTAAATTAGACTACTTGATTAAATTGTATTTTTAGCATTGATTAGTGGGATAAGATATATGTAAATATATAATAATAATAATAATAATAAAAGGAGGCGGGACAAAATAAAATAGTAAGGCAGTTAAAAAGGTTTTAAGAATTGTACCTACTTTTTTCATCTCATTCTATAAAATCAAACTTTTTTTCATCTCATTACTTACTTTTTGATCATTCCATATTTTAAGCTATTTGCTTAGTACCCTATTCAGGTCCATCAAATTTATTACCAATTTTGACCTTCTTATAGATCAAATTGGTAAATATTCAAAACATAAAAGTTTTATGATTTTATCTTACCTACATTTTGGTAAAAATAAAACCTTAATATATTATGTATTTTGTAAGTTATGTCCTTAAGAAGTAGGACTGGTCTGGTTATCACCCATGTTCTGGACTAGTCATATGTTCCCTATTGTTTGAGGTTCTTAGAGGCAGAAATGGTAAAAGTTGTAAAAATAAAAAATGTTCCATTTTGACTTATATAAGTGCTTGAAATGTTTTATAATAATATAATATACATGTTGTAAGATATAAATTTTTAAATTTGGTAACCTAAAACTACTAAAGGGCCATAAAACAGAACAAAATTTGAAATTGTACCAAAATTGCACAATGCTCCAGATACTCTGAAATTGTATATGTTATAATCTTGTATGTTAACTTTAACTAAAAATAAGAATCATATAATTTGGATAAATATAGAAAAAGTTAGTCAGTCCCTAAAGGTCACACTGTCATATAGGAAACCTCTAATTAGTTGTCTAAATTATGCATATCAATTTATTTAAGTTATATTAAGTTTATTTAGCTATCAATTAATCAATTTTACTTTTAATTAAGCTCACAACATATTGGAGACCAACAATGAGGAGGTAAAAAATAAGTTAGGAATTGGATATCAAATAAAAATTGAGTTTAATTATCAAATGATTTTTCTAATACACATGAATATTGCATGTTATGTGCTGCAATGTGATTTGACTTGCTATTATATGAATAATATGATTGCTATGATATGAGATGATGAATAATTTATGGACTTTTTTGTGATATGATTGTGCTAAATGCATTTGTCTAATTGTAGATACGGTTATGACTTGATTATGTTAAATATATTTGTCTAATTTACATAATATGATGAATGAATTGATGTCCAAAAGTTAATACAAATGCAATGGTTGTATAATGAATGTTACAAATGCATATGCATATGGATTAAAAAGATATTGTGACTAGTTAAATGACATTGTAAAGTACAAGAAGTGGTCTATGGCAATCAAATGTTCAAATGCAAATGAAAAGCAAAAGAAAAGGCCAATGGCCTAACAAATATGCAAATAACACAAGTTATCATGCTAGCTAGCAAATGTAAATATTCACATGGCAAATATTGACATGGAAACTCAATGCAATATCCTTTTAGCTTGGTCACAACAAAATAAAATGACAAAGCGTAAGCATAAACATAAGCATAAGCAAATGACATTGGTTATATGATTTAATATTGCTTATATTCATATGATATTGATGAATAGAATGAAATATTAAATGTGAGACGATTATAATTGTTAATTGTTATTGTGTATTTTTTAGTACTTTAAAAAGCATTTGGTGGTTATTCTCACAGAGTTGCAACTCAACAAATTACATAATTTTTCAAGTAGAAAAGAGTAACAATAGCTCATTTGAGGTGCATATTAGAAGTTATAGATCAAAAGCCACCAGTCGAGCCTTACTACTCTTTCTCCTTGCATTTTACATAGGCATAAAATTATATAATCTATGTTTTGGTTGAATGACTGCATATGTATAAATACAGTGAGATTGCAAAGATATGTGTAATTAATTTTGAACTCATAACTTAAAATATTTAGGCACAATGTTTGAAATATTAACTATATGAGATATTATGTTATGTTTGAAGCTTCAATGTTGAATCACTGAGCCGCTGAATTATGGAATATAATAATATATTAAAAAAATTACTCACACTATGATCATGATCTTACCTTATTCTTGTGCCATATATGATAATTGATATAAATATATATGAATTTTAAATGTATAAGGTGTTGAATTTTATTTTGGTATCAAAGCAAAGATATGTTTCATGGGAACATGGATATGTATAAGAGCATGATAACATGTATATCATATGTGTTGAACGTTGTCAAGTGACATAAATATGTGCATCAAGGAGGGAGAGGCCTGCCGAAATGCATTCTCATTTGGCATCACAACATTTACACAAAGATCAATTCGCACTAAGAGTTGCAGCTCTAACATATATAATGCATGTATATATATATACATGCATTACAAGTATAACATGTAGGAGAAACATATGAAATCCTGAAACAAAAAGTATGTGGGCTTGAGTTAAAAAGAGAAATAAGATATGATAGACTAAGAAACTGGATGCAGTTCATTTTTATGGTAGTATAAATCGTACATAGCCAAAAGGAGTGTTAAAAAATAAAAAAAGAATACATAGGGGTATCAGAGACTATAGTTGAGGCAGTAAAGGTTAGACTATTCAGGGTTAGCACTACCAGTGGGACACAAGGCGGAGGCATGATTAGTGCAACCGGTAGATGAGTAACTAGATATGAGGTCAGAGTTCTAGACCTCTTATACTAGGTAAGGTATTTTTCATGACTAAATAAGCGATAGTTGATGCTCTAGAAATGGTTACTGATATTTATATTTATGATACACTAGCATATATATTGATCGAATCTGGTTTTACACATTTATTTATATTATTACATATGGCATCTAAATAGCATTAAAGGCATGAGCCCTTGGAAATTAATATAAATTTGAGTACTCCGCTAAGAACAATAGTAGTTATAAATAATATATGCTATGATTGTTTGATATGCATTGATAAAGCTACACTGAAAACTCATATGATTTTGTTGCCATTGCATGAATTTGATACGATTTAGGAATGGATAAGTTAATAAGATGTCATGCAATAGTGAATAATTTTACGTATAGATGAAAGAACATGTTTAGTTTCAACTATAAAAGCATTCAGAATGATTAAAGAAGGATATTAGGCATACTTGGCACATGTGACTGACATCTAAACCACCAATAGCCTACTTGAAAATATACTAGTGGTGAGGGAATTTCATGATATATTTCTAGATGATCTACTTAGATTACCACCTAATAGAGAGATAAAAATTCATTATTGAGCTGGTACTAGAGACAACACCAATATCAATGCCACCCTACAGAATGACCCATATTGAGTTGAAAGAATTAAAGATCCATTTACAAGAAATACTTGATAAAAGGTATATTAGACCTAGTGTATCACTATAGGGAGCTCCAGTGCTATTTGTTAAAAAGAAATATGGAACCTTGAGATTGTATATTGATTACAAGCAGCTAAACAAAGTGACAGTTAAAAATAAATATCCATTGCCCAGAATAAATGATTTGTTTGACCAGTTGTAGGGAGCCCAAGTATTTTCCAAGATTGACTTGATGTCAGGCTATTATCAGCTCAAGGTAGCAAAGGTAGATGTTTCAAAGACTGTTTTTCGAATTAGGTATGGATATTATGAGTTCTTAGTGATGCCATTCGAGTTAAATAATGCTCGAGCTGCATTTATGGTATTAATGAATAAAGTGTTTCAACCATATTTGGACAAGTTTGTGATACTATTTATTAATGACATACTAATGTACTCAAAGAATAGAAAGAAACATGAATAATATTTGAGGATTGTACTGCAAACTTTGAGAGAGAAACAATTATATGCTAAACTGAGAAAATGTCAATTCTAGTTAGATCATGTGGTATTCCTTAGGCATATGTTATGAGGCCAAGGCATAAAGGTACATCAAAGAAAAAAAAAGACTGGTAATTTGGGAAGCTCCTAAAAATGTCAGATTTATTGATGGATTTTCACTAATTACCGACCCTCTGACTAAATTACTAAGAAAGAATGTGCCTTTCAAGTGGACTCTAGAGTGTCAAAGCAATTTTGAGGGACTAAAACACAGGTTAACTTCTGGGCCAGTGTTAGCAATTCTTACAACTACATATGGGTTTATAGTATACAGTGATGCTTCTCACTAGGGTCTTGGGTGTGTAGTAATGCAACATGGAAAGGTGATAGCTTATCCATCCAGACAATTAAGACCACATCAGATGTCATATACAGTGCATAATCTAGAATTAGCTGCAGTTATATTTGCATTGAAAATTTGGAGATATTATATATATGACGAGACATTGCAAATTTTCACAAATCATAAGAGCTTGGGTTATATGCTAGCACAAAAAGAGCTAAACATGAGACAGAGACGATGGTTAAAGCTATTAAAAGATTATGGCTGCATAATTAAATACCATCTAGGAAAAGCCAATGTAGTAGCAGATGTACTTAGTAGAAAATCTAGTAGCAATATAGCTCACTTGCAAGCATTCCTTTTTCCATATTTGATTCAATAGTGATCTATGAATGTTAAATTGAATATGCAGGATAATGAGTCATTGATTGCAACTATTCAGGTTAGATCTATATTAAGAGACAAGATTAGAGAAGCACAAGACAAAAATCCTCAATTGTATGAGAAAGTTGAAATGGTAAAGCAGGGAAAGGCATATAAATTCAATTGCAAGATGATGTACTGATGTTAAAGTTATGCATATGTGTGTCCAAACATTGATAATTTGCGTTAGAAAATAATGAAATAAGTACACAATGCACCATATGCAATGCACCCGGGAATGACTAAGATGTATTACAATTTGAGACCTCATTATTAGTGGCCAAGAATGAAGAAAGACATAACAAAATTTAGAAAGACATAACAGAATTTGTTCTAAAAGTTTAACATGTTAGTAGATTAAAGTAGAACATCAAGCTCTAGTTGGTAAACTACATCCATTGTCAAAATGGAAATGAGAGAAAATAACTATGGATTTTGTTTACGGATTGCCAAGAACTCTACAGAAAAATGATGTTATATGGGTGATTATTAATAGATTAACCAAATCAACACATTTTTTACTAATCGGATAGGAATGTACACTTGAGAGTTTGACAAAGTTATATGTGAATGATATAGTTAGATTATATGGCATTTGGATATCCATTGTGTCTGATAGAGATCCATGGTTTACTTTACGTTTTTGGGTGAGTTTACAAAATGCATTGGGAACAAAATTAAAATTCAGTACTGCATTCACCTACAGACTGATGGACAATCAAATAGGATTATACAGACACTAGAGGAGATGCTCAGGGCATGTGTTATGGAATTCAAAGAATCTTAGGATGAATATATAGAATTGGTAGAGTTTGCCTAAAACAATCAATATCACAATAGTATTCAGATGGCACCATATGAAACATTTTATGGCAGAAAATGCAGAAGCCCTATCATTTGGGATTAAGAAGGAGCACGAGCATTAGAAGGACTAGAAATGACACAAAATATAATAAACAAGATCAAGATAATAAAAAATAAGTTAAAAGCAGCACAAAATAGATATAAGAGTTATGTTGATTAGTACATAAGGGAAATGGAATATGAGGTACCTAAAAAGGTATTTCTATAAGTATCACTACGGAAATGAGTAATTCGATTTGGCAAAAAGGGTAAATTGAATCCAAGGTACATAGGGCCTTATGAAATTCTTGAGAAGGTTGGTCCATAAGCATATAGATTGGCTTTACTACCAGAGATGACTCATATTCATAATGTGTTTTACGTCAGTATGTTAAGAAGATACATATTAGACCCTACATATTTACTTAAAGATCAAGCCATCAAGATTGCATGTGACATGAGTTATATAGAAGAACCAATAGAAATCATCGGGTATAAGACAAAACAACTGAGAAATAGAAAAATATCTTTAGCCAAAGTATTATGGAGAAATCATTCACAGGAAGAGACAACATGGAAATTAGAAGAAAATATGAAAAGGCAATATCCATACTTGTTCCCATATATCAATTTTTGATGATGAAATTTCTAAAAGAAGGAGAGAAACGTAACATTCTCGACATGTATTTTAGATGCATTTTATTTGGACATGTTCACACTGCATGTAATTTACATGAAACACATAATATTATATGCATTTTAGCTTGAACATGTTCATGAGACACAATTGCTATGTATCAGTTTATTTGCAATAATTTAAGTTGCATGTGTTTATTTTATAACCTTAATAAGGATGAAAACATATTAAAAATAAATTGATTAAAATGATTAGATAAAAAAAGTAAATAAATAATAATGACATAGTAAATTTAATTAAATTGGACTCCTTGATTATATTGTATTTTTTGTATTGAATAGTGAGACTAGATAATAATAATAATAATAATAATAATAATAATAATAATAATAATAAAAAATAGTATGACAGTTAAAAAGGGTTTAAAGAATTGTACTTGCTTTTTCCATCTCATTCTATAAACTTCTTGTTTTCTCCATCTCATTCCTTCTTATTCTTCCATCAAACATCCCTTTTTCTTCTTTTGTTTCACTCAAAATTTATAGCAACCTTATTTTCCGAAAGGTGGTTATAAGTAAGTAATCGGTTCTTTTTTTTTTTTTTCTAATGCTTGTTAAATTGTCTATATCTTGATTATAATTATTCAAAAGAGTATAATCAGATTTGGACTGATTTAAGAGAAACCATCATTGGAATGAGACTGGTCTTAGTTTGAACCCTAGCAAGATAACTCACTAATTTGGTTAATTTTGAATATCATAAAGCTCGAATTAAAAGATGTTTAAAACATAAATGTTGTAGCTCTATAAGTTGTCTAGTTGTATACCAAATTTCATATTCATATTCATTGTGGATGTTGATTGTTCATTGTCTTGAGCTATCTGCTTAGTATCCTATGTAGTCCAGCAATTTTGTTGCCAATTTTGAACTCCTTATATACCGAATTGATAAATGTTCAAACATGAAAATTTTAGAATTTTGTCTTATCTACATTTGAGTGAAAATAGAATCTTAATATATTATATATTTTGTAAGTTATGTCCTTAAAAAATAGAAGTGGTATGGTTGTCACCCATGTTCTGGACCAATTATATATTCCTTATTGGTTGAGGTCCTTAGAGGCCGAATTGGTAAAAGTTTTAAACATAAAAAAAAGTTTCATTTTAGCTTATCTAAGTTCCTAAGACGTTTCATAATAATATAATATACACGTTGTAAATATAAATTTTTAAAATTAGTGACCTAAAATTGCCAATTAGCAGAAAACAAAACACAATTTAAAATTGTACCAAAAATTGCACAATGCTCCAGATACTCTGAAATTGTAATAGGTTATAATCATATACGTTAAATTTAACTAGAAATAAGAATCATATAATTTGGACAAATATAAAAAAGTTATAAGTTGATCAGTCCCTAAAAGTCAAACTACCATATAGGAAACCTCTAATTAGTTGTCTAAACTATGCATATCAACTTGTTTAAGTTATATTAAGTTTATTTAGCCATCAATTAATCAATTATACTTTTAATTAGACTCAAAACATATTGGAGACCTACAAGGAAGAGGTAAAGAATAAGTTAGGAAATGGATATTAAACAATATGTAAGTTTAATTATCTAATAATTTCTCTAGTACACATGAATGTTGAATGTTATATGCAATGTGATTTGACTTGTTATATGAATAATATGATTGTTATGATGTGACTGTGATATGAGATGATAAATAATTTGTGGACTTTTTTGTGATATGATTGTGCTAAATGCATTTGTCTACTTGTAGACATGTTTGTAACTTGATTATGTTAAATGTATTTGTCTATTTTATATAATATGATGGATGAATTGATGTGTAAAGGTTAATACAAATGTAATTGTTGTATAATAATTGTTGCAATTGCATATACATATAGACTTAAAAAGGTATTGTGACCAGCTAAATGACATTACAAAGCACAAAAAGTGGCCTATAGCCTAATCAAATATTCAAATGCAAATGAAAAGCAAAAGAAAAGGTCAAAGACTTAACAAATGATACAAATGATCAAATTAGCTAAAAAATGCAAATATTCATATGAAAATTCTGGGCAATGTCCTTTGAGCTAGGTTATAACAAAAGGAAATGATAAAGCGCAAGCGTAAGCATAAACATAAACAAATGACAATGTTTATATGATTTAATATTGCTTATATTCATATGATATTGATGAATGAAATGAAATATTAAATGTGAGTAATTATAACTATTATTTATTATTTCTTACTTTAAAAAGCATTTGGTGGTTTTATTGAATCACAACTCATCAAATTGCATTATTTTTCAGGTTAAAAAAAGTAATAGCTCATTTAAGGTGCATATTAGAAGTTATGGATCAATGGTAACCAACTGAGCCTCACCACTCTCTCCCTTTGCATTTTATATAGGTATAAAATCATATCATTTATGTTTTGGTTGAATGACTACATATGTATAAATACAATGAGATTGTAAAGATATGTGTAATTAATCTTAAATTCATAACTTAAAATACTTGAACACAATGTTTGAAATATTAAAATATGTAAGATATTATGTTATATTTGAAGCTTCAATGTTGAATTGCTTAGCTGCTAATCATGATCTTATCTTATTCTTGTGTCATACATGATAATTGATATAAGAATATATGAATTTTAAATGTATAAGTTACATTATTTTTGTTATTTTTTGTACTGAGATTTGGAGATTGATTATTGTTTCATCTTCGATCATAATTTTAATTTTGTTTAATAGTTTTTTTATTAATTGATAACTTATTAAGATCTCAGTTAATTGCTGTTTTTATCCATTGTCTTTTGAAACTTTTTTTTGATCAGTTAGTAAATTTTTTAAATAAAAACAAAATTAGCATCTTCAAATACAACGAAATTTAGTGTTTTTATTTTTATTTTTTGAAGATTTGAAAATTAGTTATTAGGATATCAACTTTACCCACAATTTTTTTTCCAAATAAAGAGAAATACTAAATATATTTTTTATATTTTTATCTCTTTTAAATTTATCTTTATTTTTTTTTCTCATAAAGATAGTTAGCAATCTTTTAGTCCTTTTTAATATATAACAAGGAAAAGTTTCGGAAAAAAAAAAACCTAATGTCTTTACTTTCCTTTTAATTTGACACTTATAGGATGTTTAAAATTATTATTGGGTGTTCAAAAGGTGTATTTAAAAATTTTTTTATTAAATTGTCTAATTATTTTTTTAATTTTGTATAAACAGTTTTTTTTTCTAAATATATTTATTGAAAAAAATCTACCTACTTATTTCTCTCCACAAGCAATTTTAAAAATTAAAAAAAATGAAAAATATTTTTTTTCCAAACCGATTCCCAAAAGAGTCACAGTTTTTTGTATCAATTGTACACCCGAAGTTTAAAATTTTTTCAATCGAAAATGCCCATCCAATTTTTCATCCATAATCTAATAGGTGACAATTTAATAACTTTTGAGGCAGATTTTTCTAAAATAATATGTAGATAAGAATTTAATAATTTTAAAATTTTAACAAATTTCATTCTATAACTTCAATTTTTTAATGACTAAAATAAAACCAGTATATTTATTTATTAAAAAATTAAATATGATAGTTTTAGCAATTTAAAGATTTAACAATTTTAATATATTTATTTATTTAAAATTTTAATCTATATATTAAGGAAATTTATAATAATGTTACAATAAGCATTATGACATGCATTTATATAGTTAAAAAGAAATTTTAATATTTTTTTAAACTTATGCAAATGTCAATTGGCTTTTGAAAATTTTTTTTGGGTTATTCTAGGGCTGCAAGCCAGTGGAACCAGATCAGGCTTGTAACACTTTTTACTCTTCTGTATACACCATTATATACTAAACAGATGAATAGTATTACGGTTTACAAAACTGATACCAAAATATTTATACCATTATATAAAATACTATAACATATTTTTGAGTAAAAGAAGATATAAAATAAGAATATATACAATATAATTAAAATTTACTTTCTAATTACACTCCCTTATACATAAGTATTTTTTTTCCTTTTTAATTACTAGTACTATAATAATAAAATACATAAGAAAATACCAACCTACTCAGGATGACTGTCATTGCTCCTCAGCTCCATAATGTGAAGCCCCCTATCAGCGACTCTATATATATAAAATAGAAAACATAAAAATATTCATCAATATCGTAGTATATATCATCTCATGATTTTAGGAAACCTTCCGGATCAAAGAAAATAATGTAAATAAATTATATCGCACAGTCATAGGAAATCTATTAGATTGAATATATATATTATACGACCACATGAAACCCACCCAGTTGTAAAGTATAATATATGGCCACAGGAAATCCACAATGTCAATAACTCTTTAGACCGTTGTCTATATTAATATATGAGCTAAAATATCAAATTCTCGTCAAATACAAATTTTCGTAATATTTCCAACTATTTTATCATTCAAAAAAAATAAGATAAAAATATATTTTTTTTTGTCTTAATGTTTGCAACAAATAATTATTTCTCGATTTCATATTCATCATTTAAATCAATTTAAATCAAAACTCATTAAAATCATATTTTAAGTATTTAATAGCTAAAATTATAAATTAAAGTACAGACCTCAACTATCAAATGTCGGTATCTACTGGCTCCTTTCCCTAGTTCGCCCTCAGTACCGGTCTCGTAGATGCACCTGATCGATAAATAATTTCTAATTAATTACAGAACTATTTTAACTTATATTCTATTGAAAATAAAACTCTCTAATTACTTTTCACTCTCTCATATATTATAATATCATATCGATATTATTTTTCTCATTATACGTATTTGATGCGTAATTCGAAACTTCGGTCACCCGATATGCTTCCCAATGCGATCAAAATTTTCCAATATTATTTTATTTTATTAAATATTTTATTTTTCTTATTTTTTTCTCCTCCAAACTATTTTTCTCTATAAATCCATTTTCTCCACTCAAAAATTTCTATTAATTCAACAAATACTTTAAAAATTCTGAATAAATTCCTATAATCATTTAAACATATTTTCTTGCATCTTCCATCACCAATTTTATTAAAATAATATTCAATAATTTCCAATAAATTTTTTAATAATTAGGCCAAAAATTCACCTAAAAATTTTATTAAATATTTCATCCATTCCAAAAATTATCTCTCACTTCCAAACACTCCATTGAACTCCATTTTTATCATTTTAAAGCACAAATTCTTCAAAATAGTTTTTCAAAAATTCGGCCATAATTATAAAAAATTTCTAAAATTTCCACAAAAACTTCTAAATTTTATCAATTTTTCACAATATTCATCTTCCTCAAGTCTCATTCTATTTATTTTTCTATTTTTATTTAATTTTTCCATAATCTTCCTACAAAATCCTAATTCTTCATTTTCACAAATTCAATATCAAACACACTACCAAGCCAAAATTTATTCAAAACAATCATAAAAATCAACTTAAATCTATAAAGATTTGAAAGAAAAGTGAAGAAAATCTCGCTTCTAATTTTTTTGGAATTTTTGGCTAATATGTGATTTTCCTCCAAAAATATTTTCTTCACTCTTACTTAATTTCTTATGCTTGGATGATGGTAATATGTGAGAGAAAATTGAAGAAAATCAAGGGAATGACTATGGTGGTCATCCAAAGGAAGAAGAAAAAGAAGATGGAGTTTTTTACATACCAATATTCTCAGAAATTTTTTTTTCTTCAAAATAGTCTTCCCAATTTTGCAAAATGACCATTGGTGCCAAAATTACGTTTATGCAATTTAGTCCCATGTAAAAATCATGCATGTAAAAATTCATTTGAATTCCTATTTTTAAATTATCAGTTTTAAAAATCTTACACTTCAATTGTGGTCATATTGTCATCATTATGATAGTAAACACATATCGCTAACTCAAGGGAATGACTATGATGGTCGTCCAAAGGAAGAAGAAAAAGAAAATGAGGTTTTTTACATACCAATATTCTCAGAAAAATTTTTCTCTTCAAAATGTCATCCCAATTTTGCAAAATAACCACTAGTGCGAAAATTACGTTTATGCAATTTAGTCATTTTTCTAAATCATGCTTGTAAAAATTCATTTGAAATCCGATTTTTAAATTATCAATTTTAAAAATCTTAGACTTCAATTGTGGTCACATTGACATCATTGCGATAGTAAAAACATATCGCTTACTCCCAGTCAAAAAATCAGACTGTAAATCTACACCGACAATATTATTTTTGCAAATCAAAGTACTTAACTTTAAAATATCTCCATATAACTTCACCTATGGCCTTAAAATATTTTTCTCTACATTTTAGTATGCTTAACTCGAATTCTCACTACCGAGCGAAAGCCTGGTATTTTCGGTCCGATCTGTTGCCTTGATTTACGTGCATGACACGAAATCGTAACGTTTCATAAAATCAACTCAATATTCATATTAAATATCGTATTAAATTATATTTTTTTACATTCATATGTCCGTATTTAGATTCTAGTCAGTACGCCTATGTACTGCGGTATAAACAACAGCAATACGTGTATACGATTAGGGTCTGGATTGCGGACGTGATAGGGTCCAGCAATCAATAGGCCCAACCCGGAATGTGACCCGAATGGGGAAGGGTTAGGTCTAGGCCCTTCCCCATGAACCAAATTGACAAATTCTCGGTTTTGGCCCCTTTTTTTAAAAAAAAAATTAATTTTAAATTTTCCACCCACTTTCGAGAGAACAGAAGGGTTATATCATTTCATGGCAGATCAGTGAATTATTGGGCCGAGTTGGATTTGAACTGGCGTAGACATATTGCCAATAAATTTACAGTCCATTCCCATTAACCGCTCGAGCATCGACTCAGGAAGAATCATTTATTAATAAAACAATCCATAATCAACTTCCTTTTGTAATACCCCACCCCTAGGAGAAGTCGAATCCCCGCTGCCTCCTTGAAAGAGAAATGTCCTGAACCACTAGACAATGAGTTTAATATGTCATTGGATTGATAATGATTGGAAATTGCAAAAAAGATTACTTGCATTTAAAGTTTTTGATGAAGGACATGTCATTGAAAATATATTTAGAATGATAAAAAGTATTATGAAAGAATACAATTTAGTTCATAAAATTTTTGTAATCGTTTTTTATAATGCGGTAGCAAATACCGCATCTATTAATAGAAAACTACAATTTTTATGTCAATCAAATATTGGAAGAAAATTTTTTTTTATGTTAGATGTGCATACTATGTTTTAAATTTATGCATTTAATATGGATTAAAAGTATTAGGTGATACTATTGATCCAATAAAACAAGCAATGCCACATTTATGGGGTCATTCCAAATAATGAAATCAAAGGCTCAATTTTGTCGTAAACATGGCAAAAGACCCTATTGACCTTAGGGCAATTGTTTTCCATTTTGATCTTGATAATCAAATAAAATGTCATTAATATTTTCATTTAGTATTGTTTTGAAAGTATCAAAGTTTCAACACGTTTGGTTTTGATTTCTCCAAAGAACAAGTCAAGTATTTTATGAGAATGTGTATGTCTTGACCAAGACCAGAATCTCCCTACTAGGACCATGTTACAGACCAGAAAAATTATGTCCAGACCGGAAAAGACTAGTCTTAGACTTCTAGAGTTCCAGTTGCCAATGCAGATAGGGAAATCACAATTCTAAACCAGGAAAGGTTGAGACCTAACCGAAAAATTCAAATGAACATGATTGTTGACAAGAGCCTCTACCAAAATGTGTCACATCATCTAGGAAGTCAAAACGGTCAAGTTTGATTGACTAAGGTTTCGACCGGGAATGAGTGTCCTAATTGGAAAATATTCAAAGTTAACAATCCAAAGTCCCTAGTCAAGGCATCATCGAGTAAGTCCCGATCGGTAAAATTAGAGTACCGATCAGGAAAATTATATAGGAACTAGCCGTTAGAGCTATCAGCCAACCAGACGATGCCATGTGTCAGCTTAGACCATTTCTCGACCAGGTTACTGTTTCTACAGGCTGCATTAAATGCACTTGTAAGAGAATGTTAAAAAGAGTTATGAAACTCATTTGTAACAGCTATTTGTTGGAAAATCAATATAAATACCATACCAATTAAAAGGTCATTTAATTAATCCAACTACTTTATAAATATCAAAACTATTGCAATTTTATTTTCTCAATATTAGTCTTAAAACACTTGAGTTATCTTGTATTTGGGTAGTGTATGAGCAAAATTATAAAGAATTGGTTGTTGTATAAGCCACCAAAATACAAGAAAAATTTTGGGTTGAATGTTAGTCGCGGTAAAATACCTAATTGGGAGTGAGCTAGCTAAACTCCATTTATAATCTAAATGACTAGATTAACGAGTATCCAATTGCAATTGGAAAGATGAGTAAGGTTAGTTAATATTCGAACTTCTATAAATCTCTTGTGTCTTACTTCTTATATATTCTCTTTTCTTTGTGAAATGCAAAAATTTTATTTTTCCACCTATCAATCCCTCCTTATTGGTAATTGTTTGGATAAGAGACCAAAAAGATTTCCACGAAATGTTTCAACTCGTTGGAATTTAACTTATGAATTAATCAGCAAGTCATATGAATATAAAGAATTATTGCGCACATTTATATCTAACAATATTTCAAAAATTAATTTATATCCACAATATTGAGACGTTTGTCAAAATCTTCTAGAGATTTTGAAGAAAGCTATTCTTCTTCTTCAATGTCCTAACAAAACAAAAATACACAAAATTTTATAACATGGTGTATTCAATTAGAATTTTAAAAGATATTTATAGATTTTTTTAAGTGAATGACTTTTGTAAAGTTTAAAAACTTTTAATGATTTTTGTAAAGTTTATAAATTTATTAATAATTTTCATAGACTTTATGAAAAACTCTGTTAAAATCTTATGAAAAAATGAATGACTTTTGCAAGAATTTTATATTTATAGAATTACATGAAAAGTATGATATTTATAAAAGTCGATAAAAAACTTTTGTAAGAATTTTGTACTTATAGAAATACATGACATGTCTTGAAAGTCTTTAAAAGTTTGATATTTATAAAAATCAATGACTTTTTTAATATCATTTTTCATTTATAGAGTTTTTGTAAATTCTAATTGAATATTATTTTACTTTTTATAAATATTTAAAAATTATAATTGAATACTTCCTTACTTTTGTAGATTTTTTTTAAATTTTTAAAAATTCTAATTAAATACTTCATAACTTTTATAAAATCTTCCTAAATTCTAATTAAATATCACTTGACTTTTTAAATCAATTAAAATCTTTTGAAATCACACCTCCAATATTCTAATCTCCCATCAAACAAATTACTTCTATTAAAACTTCAACCAGAAAAAACCAACATATACTAGAATATTAAAAAGAAAATTGTTCTTCTTCTTCAATGTCCTAACAAAACAAAAATATACAGAATCTATAATAGAGGTATATTCAATTGGGATTTTAAAAAATGTTTCTAGATTTTTTTTAAATTAATAACTTTTGTAGAATTTATAAATTTTTAATGACTTTTATACAGTTTATAAATTTATCAATGATTTTCATGAACTTTATGAAAAAATCTGTTGAAATCTTATGAGAAAATAAAAGAATTTTACAAGAATTTTGTATTTATAAAATTACATGAAAAGTCTTTAAAAATTTTTGAAAGTATGATATTTATAAAAGTCAATGACTTTTTTAATTTTATTTTACTTTTATAGAGTTTTTGTAAATCGTAACTGAATATCATCTTACTTTTTATAGACTTTTTTAAAAAATTTTAAAAATCCTAATGGAATACCACTTGATTTCAATAGATTTTTTTTAATTCTTTAAAAATTTTAATTAAATATTTCTTGACTTTTATAAAGTTTTTATAAATCCAAATTGAATGCCTCTTATCTTTTTAAATCAATTAAAATCTTTTGAAATCACACCTCCCATATTCTAATCTCTCATCAAACAAAAGAAAAAATTCAAAAAACAAATTTGTGGTTTACAACTTTTATAACTTTAAGTACATGACTTTTTTTTTTGTGCAAAATAGATACTGTTATTTGTGCCATTAGCAATTTTAATTATACACCACTAACACCGTTAAAAAATACTGATGTGACACTAATTATCTCTTTTACATGGCTTTCTCTTTCCTATACAACAATATTTTTCCTATTCTACGTGGCTATTTACTAATTTAAAAATAAAAAATTTAAAATAATAAAAAAATATTTCAAATCCCTAAACCTACAATTCATCCCTTCTTGAACCCTAAAGCAGAAAAGTTAAATCACAATTTCCCACCACAAATCACCAAAACGAAACTTCAATTCAACAACCAAAACCCAGATGGCACAAGTGCTACATGAGCAATGAAACTTCAATTCAACAAAACAAAAGCGAACTTCAAATATATGAGCATTGTTATAAGAGCAATGAATGCAAACTTCAAATATATAAATTCAGTATATAAAGTTATTCTTTTGGATTTTTACCAAAAAAAAAAGTTGTTCTTCAAGACATAAGCATTTCACTGATATCAATACGAGAAAAAGACTTAAACTTTAAAGTTGAGCAAAAATTTTCCAGGAAAATCAATCCAAAACCTAGAAAATATAAAACCAAAAAATCCACAAAATCCAAAAATTACCTCTTCCTCTTTTCAGTTCAAACTCATAAATTACAAAATCTGGAAATTATCTCTTCCTCTCCCTTCGCCTATGGCTTCTCTTCTTCCTTCCTTCAGTTCCAATGCGAGTGCCAAGGAATATATGATTGACAAAGGGTGGGTGGGTTGTTCAACTTCCGACGCGGGTAATACAAAACCCAAGTGATGGAAGATCAAATGAAAACTCACAAATGCTTTGCTGCTTCAACTGAGGAGATCAGGTGTTTGACGGTGAGTAGATCTACTAAAATGTTGAAGGACAATGGCGACAATAAAGGAGAATGACATAAGAAGTGGCCGGAGATGCAAGGATACTAAAGGATATAAGTCTTGCTACTGGCATGAAGAAAAGAGAAAATAAGAAAGAAATTTTAGAATTTTTAATTTATATTACTGATATGGTATTAAGATTTTCTTTCTTAATTATCATATATGAAAGATAAATGCTATAAAAAAATAATATTGTAGTCACATAAAAAAAACTATATATAAAATAGAATTAATGTTATATTAGTATTTTTTTAATGACATTAGTGATATATATTTACAATTATTAATATTACAGACACCACATCAGATACTTAAAATTACAAAAATAAAAAACTACTTGCATCTTTTTTGAACTGTTGCTCAAACAATTTGCTTTTATTAAAACTTCAACCAAAAAAAACCTAACATATACCAGAATCTCAAAAAGAAAACTGTTCTTCTTCAATGTCCTAACAAAACAAAAATACACAAAATCTCAGCTTGTTCAGCTCCCCTCTAATGGTAGTTTTTCATTCCTCCAAAATTTCCTTCCCTTCTTCTCCTCCACAGACTACTTCTGTTCTTCTTGAACCAACTTCTCTGTCTTTAGCCCTAATGCACTCTGATTCCTCAATTTCTCTTTATCCTTCACTTTCCTTCTCCTCACTTTCTTCTCTTCCTCCCAAACCCCAAACTCTAATCCCACCTCCTTCCTCATCCTCAACCTTCGTCCTCCTCCAACAGGATTCTGTATCTAGAGTTTTTTTCCTTGTTGCTTGCCCGCATAGGGGTGGGTGTCAGATTCTTCTGAGGATGTTTATTCTGCAGAAAAACTATCTTTTTACTAAATCTCAAGTTGTTTGCAACCAGAAAGGACTAGGGTTTGATCCAAAGTTGGGAGTTTTTATGGATGTGAATCACGGGATTTCGGTAAAGACTGTTGGGTCTATTAATTATTTCGCGATGTATTCAGTTTCAAGCAAGAAAGTTTTGGTTTTTGCATTGAAGCTCATTGGTGATGGTGATGCGATGAAATTGATGAGATGTGCTGTCATTTAATGTTGTATGCCTGTTTGGTCCATAAGAATTTCTTTTGGGTTCTTGATTTTGGGGGAGGATGATGGAGTTAGGGTTTTCAATTTGAGGCAGCTAGTGATGGGGAATGCTAAGAAAGTTAAAGAGTTCGAATTCAAATGGGAATTTGGAGAGCAAAGGATCGAGACTGCCGAATGGTGTGATTGGGGGTGATCATCACAGTCTTTCAAATGCTTGCAATGGTTTCTTGGATGGGAAGATCGACAAGCAGTTCGTTTCAGGTAAGGGCTCTGAGATTATGAGTTGCTTTTTGAATTCTGCTTATGTCTATTTTCTACTTAGGCCCGTTTGGCATTGCGATTTCCAAGGGCTTTTTGGAAAAAAAATAATTATATTTTTAACTATGAAAACTGGTTTTAGGATTAAGCAGATAATATATTTTTTTTAAATATGTTTGAAAAATGTAATTTATAAAAAATTAAAAAAATTAATTAATTAAATTTAAAATTTAAAATATATTTTTGAGACATGTAACAGCAATCCCAGACTCCTCCCGAATATGATAAGAGTGACCAGATATGATAATGGAACTTAATGCTAATTGTATTATTTTGCTTTCTGCTAATGTACTTTATGCTGCTTTTTGATATCAATTGTCTGCGTTCAAGGGAATTAGGTTGCTTTGTTGTTCAAATTACTTTGCTTTGTTATTTAAATTACTTTAGTGATGTTCATCATAGACAAGTTGATTGGATTTCATGAATGTTCGTGAATACTTGTTCCAGATGTTGAAATGCTAACTGAGGTGTAACACTCTTTTAGCTGCTGTTTGAATTATATTTTTTTTTCTTATGTTTACGTGGTGATTTTTTTTTTTTTCATTTTTAAATAAAATCTCAAGTCCAAATCCTTCAATTTTAAATTTTATTGTCAATTGAAGTCTTAGAGAAGTGCTTACTGAAATTGGAGCAGAATAATTTCTCTCTCAATTTCTCATTGTGAGTACAATGGCAGTGTATTGTCTAGCTGAAATTTCATTGAAGTGCTAGATTTTCATATGCTTTTAAGATTATCTGGCCCTGCTAGGAGTTCAGGATTGACAGGGCTAATACTAATTTTCTCTTTGATCTGATTCTCTGGGTTAGATATTTTATTCCCATTATCTCAAGATTCGGGACATTCTAGAGTTGATATCCCAAGCTTTTTGTTAAAATCCTTGGTTAATTAAAATGGTAATTTGCAAGATTAATTTACTTAAGTTTTTCATAAATAATGTTGTGATATGAACTCAGTAGATATGTGATAAGTCTAAGACCGTAGGTGATCAATTCAAGATGTAGAAAACTGATGTTGGTAAAGTTCAAAATATCTTTTCATAGTTTATATATAAACATAAATGGTAACTTTGTCCTTCTCAGAATGGGAAAGATAGTATTTGCAAGCATATAATCTTTCCTATGGATAAAATTAAACATGTAATTATGAGATAAAAGGAACATTTTTACTTGGTTTGCATGACCTTGGTGCCATTTAGTATATTTGCTTTGAAAAAAGTCAGAAAGAATAGAAAATCGTAAATTTACCCTTTTGTAAAAATATGCAACACTTCTTTTGTTTGCTGTGCTAATGAATGCACTACTAAAGCTAATTTAGATAAATTGCCTCTTTAGGTGATGGAAAATCCCGTCTTCTGTCCTAGTTCCTGTACATTTATTGAGCTTGTGTCTTTGTTGCTTCTTAAATGAACATCAACTACTGTTGCTACATTCTGGCCTTCAAGAAGAGCTCATAATTATTTGCTTGAGCACATACGGTGTATTGGTCACAAATTTGTGATCATATTTAATGTCAAATAGGCCTGGGTTAAGGAGGGAGCAAATTTTGACTGTATAAACTGTGCACTCTCAACTTTGGATTTTGAGGAAGCAACACATGATTCTCTTTTGTGTGAAGATGGGATACCCTTTAGATTTGACATATTGAGAAAGAGCCTTTTAGTTTGGCATATTGAAAATTTCTGCTGACAGCATTTTTTACTAACTAATTAGGACTGAATCTATGTCGATTAATTCCTTCAGTTCCAACTACCTTTTTGCCTCCTAAGAAATGCAATTTCGATGATTTTGCATGAGCAGGTCCAGTAGTAGGAGAAACTGGAGAAACCAGTAGAGCTTAATCTCACATCCACTTTAGGATCAGTCTGTCTATTCATGCATATTGACATGTCACTCTCTGCTGTTAATGGAGCCTACAAATGTGAATTCACCATCTTCTTTTGCTTTGGGTCTTTTTCCTACACTTTGAAATCTTAATTTTGTTCTTGTTAATTGAAGTGCATGGTGACTGAGTGCCTTTGTTGATCAGTATCTTCCTGTATATTGTGGTTTCTAAGATGGGGAAAAAATCATAAGCAAAATTAACTGATGCATATTTACAATTACATGCTTAGAAATATCTCCTCATTTCAGTTCACTCTGAAACATTGTGTTCAGGGATTTCTTTCTGACCAGGAACTGGTGCTACTCATATTAAGCAAGGTGCTATCCTTTGGTATAATTCATATGGATGCTTCTAGACGGTAATTTACTGATTATTAGAAATACATTCTGGATTAAGGGCTATATCTTGTGTTTACTTTGTCTAGGTGGTGGTGTTCATTGACTCTTTGTGCAACAGCTTGCTCACACAATAGTTGTGGTACATCAATTGAATTAGCTACTTCTTAAGCAAAAGATGTTTCCATGTGCATTGATATGCATACAAATATTTTAGTGTCTTGGATTATGGATCTGATTTTGGTTTTCAACTTGCAGTAAAGCGGAAGTCTGTTAGATGCAGACAAGACTCTGGTGAAGGGGGTGCATGTTTTGTCACATAAGAGGAAGGAGGTTAACAGCTCAAAATCAACTGCTAAGGCAGTTTCCATTCAGGTTTTATCCTCCAAAAAATTTGTGATTTTGGACTCTACTGGAGATTTACATATCTTGACCCTGTCTACCTCAGTTAGTGGAGCAAACCTCAGGTCTGACATGATGCATTTGCCTCATAATATGAAAGTGCAGAAGCTGGCTATTCTTCCTGATATCTCTTCAAGTATGCAGTTCTTATTTCTTTATCATAAATTTTGTTGCATAATAATAAAAAATGGTTCTGTTAGCAAAAGACTTGCGAAATCTCACAAAGATATGACCTTGGGCTGACTGCGTGTATGTTTTTACTAAAAAGTTAAGAGTTGGAACATGTGTGTTCATGAGTGATAGGAGGCCAACGCTTTTGGGTTTCACTTATGCAGAAAGATAGTGGAATAAGCTTCATGTCAAGTTTAATAGAATTGAAATTTTCAGATAAGAAAAAGGAAATTTTCAAGTTACCCAATTATTTATTTAGCTTCAGTGTTGTTTTGGTTTCTGCAGCATGGAAATAGCATATTTCTTCGTAAGATTAAGCTTTTATTTGCCAATGCAACTTGACATTATTCTGCAGGAGTTCAAGCTTTCTGGATATCAGATGGATTCCATTCAGTGCACATGATGGCAACATCTGAAGTGGACATTCCTGTTAATAAAAATGATGATGAGATTCAAGAAAAACCAGTGCAAATCTCAGGTTTTCCTTGGGCCTCTCTTGCTTCTTTAATTTGACTTAATTTTAATTTTGCTTTGTATTCAGTTGCAGTATTATCATCTGAACAAAAGTTGCCTATCATTATAATATATGCAATTATCCTGCCATAGAGCAATTGTGCATCAATATCTCAAATGATATGGAGAATTTTATTCAATGAACCTTTTCTACTGTTTTTACCTGGATTGTTTTAGAGCTTTGCATTTTATTTATTTTTTCTGTTTTGAATATATTCTACATTTTAAGCATGAATTCTATTCCTTTCTTTTGTCTATTTTTGGGCTTATAATTTTTCTTTATTTTTTTTATCTGATAGTTATTCAGGCAATTTTTTCTGGCGAAAAGATACAAGGTCTTGTACCGTTGGCTGGACATACTATTCTGATTCTTGGACAAGGTGTTTTTTCTTTCTTCATATTAACATGCTACTTGAATTAGAAAGTTATCAAACAAGTTTGTTCTTTGAAGATATTCTTTCATTTGCAAAAAGAGGAACTAATTCCCTTGATCAAGTGATAGAAAGAAACTCAAAATAAAATTCCATTTAAGAGTTGCATATTATTGATAACCTTACACAAAGTCGACTGCGTAGATCGTCATACGCTTCATCTATGAGAGCAAACTGGATCTTCACTCATGCAAAAAGTCTAATAAAATGATTATAGACTTTCTTCTTGACAACTGCTAATGTTTTATTTCTTGATAATCTCTCTCTGAACACAATAAGCTATTGTTTAACCAAATGATAAAATTCTTTGAAAAATATAAACAAAATTTCCAAAATCATCAAATGTTTCTTCGTTAATTTTGAACTGAATAGCCATGATGAAGTTTTAGTTCTCTATGCTACTCAATGGCATTTAATATTTTCTAACAAAGCTTTTCCTTGTCAAGCAGCAAATATATATACATATGCAATTCCCTAAGGTACTCAAAGCATCTCTTTTTTAGTGGTGAGTATTTAGTATTGTATTTGCTCTATCAAATATAAATTTCCCTTTTATACTACTTTGTTTTAATTATCTCAGTTTTGTAGGAAGTCATTCTATGATTATCACAAATTCAACGATTCCTGGATCAATGTACTCATAGAGTATGTCTGGACTATGTCGTGAAATTTCATTTCAGACTGTGATGGTTTAGATGTTCTGCTCCCAACAATGTTTGCATTACCAGCCTAGAAGTGATGGTCATTAAGATGTGAGACAAGTTTGAGTTATTATTTTGTTGCAAGATGCAAGATTCAGCTGTGTGACTATCTAAGCTGAGACTAACTATTTGTGTAAATCCTGTTAATTTTCATTTATTGTGTTCAAACGTTAATTCCAACCCTAGAGAAGGTAAGGATTATGAACACTTACCGATATGAATAGTAAATAGAGTGGGGTTTATGGGGGATTTAGCCCACCTTTACTGTCCCATGCTAAAACCAACAATCACCTTTTAATCTTGCCAAATTCTTGTTTTATTCTTGTTTTCTATTGAGAGTTTTGTGTTTTTAAATGGGAGAATCAAGGGAAGAATGAGAGAAGGATTCTGGTGTCTGAGGGGTGGCGGCTAGGTTTAGATGAGTCTATAGTTGTTAAAAGTGAAAGGCACACCAAGGAGCTAAGGGCTCATATTGCTCGAGGCGCAAGACAAGGCGCTCGCTTGACATTAGTAAGGTGCAAAAAAATAAAATAAATTTAGAATTCACATCACAATACATATATAAAATAAAATTATAAACTTAACTCAATATAACAAAAAAAAAATAATTCAAAAGAGCAAAACATAATGTTTAAGATGCATTTTAAAAACAATAATAAATATGCGGAAAAGAAGTAATAAAAGTAAAATTTAGTCTTATAAATAACTAGAAGTCCAAATTCTAGAGTTGTACTATTATACTATAATAGAAATTTTAAAACATTTTTCATTATTAATTTACTATCAGTTTATAATTATGGTGTTAGTTCTATACTTCTAATCTCCTACTAAATATTAATTATAATCATCACATCATTCATCATCACTAAGCTCTATGTAGTTTTCTTCTTCTTTTTCTTTCTATTCTTTTGATCTTTTTTTTTGTTGAAATAATTAAGTGTGGGTAAGTTTCACATAACCTATTTTAGGTTTATGATAAAGAATTAAGATTGTTTTGTCTTAAAAGACAAAAAATATATAATAAAAACCCTGAATATTAAAGAGGTGTGCCTCGTCTCACCTGTGCTTCACCTAAAGGCATGCGCTTTGTGACAACGCTCACCTATGCTTCACTATGTTCCACGCATGTCACATAATATCATGTTAAATTCTAAGTCCTAATTGGTGGGCGTTATACCGTTGCCACTAGTACCTGCTGGAACACAACATTAGGAAATGTTCTTAAAGACTAAAGAAAAGGAGATCTTAATGAAGATCAAATGGTAAATATTGCTTCAAACACTCAATATCAACAAGAAGAACAAAGATATGAACAAGAACAAAGAGCCAAACCACAGGAACAGACAAAAATAAAAACATAAATGAAAAAA
>CATIWF010095292.1:0-47067 GCA_949630135.1 Balakata baccata
CGAAAACGATTCGATCCTCCAATAATTCCAGAAGGGTATTATGGCAATGGATTTGTACTTTCCACTGCGATATCAACCGCGGAAGAACTCATTCGAAAGCCAATAGGATATGCGCTAGGATTAGTAAGAAAGGCCAAAGAAATTGTGACGAGAGAGAGCATACAATCTGTTGCAGATACACTGGTGATAAAGGGTAGGCCTATGATTCAAGTGGAGGGGAGTTACCTAATGTCGGATGACAGACATCTAGGATATAGAGAGGTGGATTTTGGGTGGGGTAAGGCTACTTTTGGTGGTCCTGTTAAAGCTGCTCCAATAATGGCAAGTTTTATGGTTTCGTTTGAAAATGAGAAAGGAGAAAGTGGAACTGTCTTGCCTCATAGCTTGCCAGCCCAAGCCATGGAAAGGTTTGAGAAGGAGTTGAAGAATTCGTGGCAGGATTAGCCTTAATAGGTTGGTTCTGTGTTCTCCATAATAATGTGTCTGCGTTGTATGGTGAAATTGTGTTATTCATGTGTATGTGAATTGTATGATGAGTGCCGATCGAGTGAATTCATAAAAATAAAAATCTGTAAGATTTTGATGTGATATGGTGGTAATTTCTTTTCGAGATTCACAAATATATTCTGATTGTATCCAATGTTGAAAAGAATAATTGCAGAAATAAATTTTGCTCCAAATGTTTTATGTTTATTGTTATTGTTGATATGTTGTTAGATTGTAATTTTTCAATGGAAACAAGATTCAAGCATATCAGTGTAGTTGATAGAAAATTGATATACCACCAATAAGCTTAGCTTATTGACACTATTCGGATATATGGCCAGTGATGGAGCAAAAATCTACGTTAATAGTGTAAAAATTTATATAATAAACTTGCAATATTCTTAGAGGGAACAAATTTGAAAAAAAAAATATTAATTTACATATCATTACATACAATTTAAAAAATTAAAGATTAAATTTTGCATTTTCAAGAATCAAGTCAATTCTTATATCTTGACCTTGATCCATAGAGTACTATGGACATAGGCTCTAAACACGTGCAAAATCCAGCGCATATTTAAAATAAAATAAGAAAGCTCATTTAACGATATTAAAATATCCCCAAATTTATTATTTTATTGATAAAATGTTTATTATTTTATTAAAAAAAATTCGCTATTTTATTAATAAATGTTCATTACTTTGTTAAAAATGGTTCATTATTTTATTAAAAATATTTATTACTTTATTGATAAAAGTTCGTTACTTTACTAATAAAAATTCATTACTTTGTTAATAAAGATTAATTACTTATCTACTATACTTTCATTAGGTTATAGTAAAAAAAGTTCATTATTTTTTTTTAAAATGGTTCATTACTTTATTAACAAAGATTCATTACTTATGTACTATCCTTTTATTAGGTTATGGTAAAAAAGGTTAATCATTTTATTTTGTTAAAAATGATTCATTACTTTATTAAAAAAAGTTTATTATTTTATTAACAAAGGTTCATTACTTTATTAATAAAGATTCATTACTTTTTAAATAAATGTTCATTATTTTGTTAAAAATGGTTCATTACTTCACTTTATTACTTTGTTAATAAAGGTCCATTACTTATCTACTATACTTTCTTTATATTATTGTAAAAAAGACTTATTACTTTATTGGTAAAATATTTATTATTTTATTAAAAAAATTAATTACTTATATATTTTTCTCTAACACTTATGTTTATTGCTTATTTTACAGTTAAATGAGAATAAAAATAACCGTGAAGAGAAATATACAGAAAATATTTACAAGCATAGGCACAAAATCATCTAAAAACATCACACACAATCATCACAAGAAGCTATAAAGCAAAACAAAGTGCAACAATAAATGAAGAAAAAATCAAATCACAAAAGAAAAAACAAATATCACACCACACAATTGGAATTGCATCAACTAAAATTACACCAAAAACACAACAACTAAAATCGCACAAGAATAAAGAAAAGAATGATAACTCTAAATACGAAAAAATCGCGCTAAAAGTGAAAGAATAGTCTTGCTAAAGGAAAAGGGGTCTTACATTTTCTCTCCATTATCTACCGTTAAAATTTAAAAATTAAAAATAAATATTATGGTCTTTTGCATATGTGAAATGGATCTAAGGTCTATGATATAATTTGCGGCATCAAGTTGCTCCACTATTGATCAAGGCTGTAAGGTTCGAATAGGAATTTCAAATCGGACTTTTGTAAAAAATGTGAAAATTGATATTTGGGTAGATAGCCTTAAAAAAGGCCTAAAAGCCCAAGGCAACTCCCAGCCAAAAGCCCAACTTCCCACCATCCATCTCCGGCCACAAGTAAGAAAAACCCCTCCAACTCGTGAGGGTCCGATTTTCTCCCGAAGAGTACTGCAAAAATGGCAAAGCCTCTGATGTGGCGACCGTACATTCTCTCCTCCGCTTGTGGCCATCACGCCCACCGCCTCCTGCATCATCATGCTGTGCCTTCATCATCCCTTCTCCAACTCCCACAACGACGCTTCCTTTCCTCCAACGCAATCTCACCAAACAAAACCGAAACTAACATCTCGTTCTGGTCTTCCACTCATAGTAGAAGAACCAAGCTTCAAATTGGGAGCGATGGCCTTAAGTTATCGAAATTAGGGTTTTTTCTCCTGGGTAGTCGTAGATTTAATGTTAGAGCCACGAACGTTAATGATGCCGGGTCCATTGACTCGCCTCTTATGCAGTCCATGGAGAAGAAGGTAATTTCAAGCTCTTTAGGAACTCAAGTCTCTGTCTGTAGTGTATTTTGGAGGGAAACAAAGTTTTTATTTTCATTTTTTTACTCAACTGCAACAGATTAAGGAGCATTTAAATGCAGAATCGGTCAGTGTAAAGGATGCATATGGGGATGGTAGGCATGTCAGGTAAGCTTACAACAATGAGCCGATTTTTTTTTTTTTAATGTTAACCCGTTGTAGAAGTGAAACAAAACAGATAATCAGCATATGATCGTTATTCCTAATTTCGTTGAGGTCATTCCTCTTTGTACTCGTTCCACATGGTATCCGGATTTCATTCACTTCTTTATTGTAGACCTTTTAATACTCAATGTGTAAATGATATGTACGCAAGGCAACAAAAATTAGAGTCTCTGATGCACTTTATCAACAGTGTCTCATTGCTGTGCGTTGCTTTGCTAATATGAATATGGAAGCTAAGTTTCTGGCATGGCTTCTTATTTTGTTAGTTTTATGCATTCAGAGGTTCCCACATTTAGTGCATGAGCACTAAATCATGATGTTCAATGGACAATGCTGTAGTAGATGAATATGATTACAATCTTATAACATGTTCTTGCATTAAACTTAAAATTTATGTCCTCAAGATAGAAACTTAGCATTTTTTTTTTAAATGCAATTGTAGGCAGCTAAACATTAGTAATGTTATGTCCAAATGTGAGGCTGTGGTAATCAGTTTTCATAAGTTTTTGTTCTGATGGATCTTAAGTGAGAAGTTGAAATGTAATTTTCCTTTTTTGACAGTGACAACATTGATTTCCTCTTTCCTCGGCATTTCAGCATTCTTCACAAATTATAACAACTTATGCTATTATTTGGTGTTTGTTTGCATGCAATTCTGCTGTCTGATGTGAGATATATAAAAATTGTTTTTCTTGGAAAAACCATGAGTTGACCATCATAAACTAAGATATAACAAGAACGTGAAAAAGTTTTCTACATTTGATTTGCGGCCTAGTAGATTAATATCATGGATCTTTTTCTGTTTTCAACTATATAAAGTATATCTAGAGCTGCCACCAGGAATCACATACTTCTCCAGATCCAAAACCCTAGTACCTTTCAATGCTGGTCGAGTAGCAGCAACCAATCCACCAATTCCGGACAATATAACAATGGCATCACTTCCCTTGAACTCCTCCTCCAGCTTGCCCCAAGCTCCCTTTGTAGTTTCACAGGCCATGATTTTTGTGAATTTAATTTCTGATAAGCCTGAGAGTATACAGGTTGAATCGCTTGGCTTCTTGGCTTTTTGCTTTTCATAATTCTTGATTTGAGCTAAACTTAGGTTATGACCTAGGGTTAGCAGGGATGCTCCATTTTCCACAGCATCCACAAGTTCAAAGCTTTTGGATAAAGCTTTATTTTAATCACTTAAATATGAAATTTTCTGTGTAAAACAATGGAGGACCTTTTTTTTTTTGTGCCCAAAACCCAAAATTTTGATGCACATGGGCCCCTCAAGAACAAAGGAGAGCACCACTTGTTAGATAAAGGGGAAGATATAGCGGCAAATAAATTGTATCGATACTTCTCATTAAACTAGAGGCTAAAGTAAGTAAACTGATTCCTACAAAATAGATCTCTCCAGAGAAAATAAGAGAACAGAGCACTAAGAAAAATTGGGAGAAAGTTTACTTGGATTAGAACTTCTCTTTAAATCCAACTCTTCTGGTTTCATTAAATTGAAAATGGAATTTATACAATGGAAAATTTACAGCTATAACTTAACTCCAGTGTGTGCCATGCTTGCTCATCCAAGATAAAAGACAGCTATATTAATTGCAAACCGCTATTCATGAAAAATAATGACAAGTAATTAAGAAAATTCTAAATATTCTGACATTTATGATGAAAATCTTGTGCTGGATTACCTAAGCTAATAGCATTTGCATTAATTAAGGTTTTGTTTGGAATCTTTGTGACAACCTTTCATGTTGTACCTCCATCATTTGTCACATTTGTATGTCAGGTGGGTCTGGCATGGCTTGTAAAGAATCCTTTCCTTTTGTTGTTCTTTGCCCCTTTTCCAGCTTCACCGTCAAAATTGGTTTCATTTACCATATGTTTGCAGTATTGATGTTATATCCTCAGCCTTTGAAGGACAGTCGGCTGTGAATAGGCAGAGGATGGTGTACAAAGCAATTTGGGAAGAGCTTCAGAGCACAGTGCACGCAGTTGATCAGATGACTACAAAGACCCCCGCTGAAGCAGAAGCCCAAAAGTGATTGAACGTTTCTCATGATGTTATTTTAGAACCAAAATATTCTCATTTGAGTCTTCTTGCTATTTGATGCAGAAGAAACTGTAAGCAATTTTCTTGTTCTAAGTTTTGCTCAACCTCTGTATTTATTTTGCTCAAGGAGTTACTCTTGGTGGAAAACTCTTAATAATTAGACCCAAAAGAAAGAATATGAAACGTTGTTTGTCATTACATACTACCATGCTATATAAATTTTTAATTCCATTTTGTATTTTCAATTTTCGCTTAAGAATATTGATGGTTGTTTATGTGAGCCTGAGATAATACTTGTCGGGCACAGCTGGTTTATAATTTGTGACTTAGAAGGTTTGTATGCTAAAGTTGCAATATGATAACAGTTCTACTTGGTGTCTAAATTTATTGGTGTCTTAACTTTATTGGACTAGGCAGGCTTCCGGTTTTCAGGGAGCAAGGTGGATGAATTTGAATTTGTTGTTGGAAGGAAAAAACTAGACAGGGAATTAGAGAAAGAGAGAAATAGATGCTGATAACTATTAGGTATTTGACTTACTAGCCACCCATTTATTCATTAACTTTGTAGAATCGTCTTTTGACAGATATGTTATGAATTAATTACTATTATATTTGAAAAATAATAGTATTCAACGAAAAGAAAAGGAGAATGAAAATAAGAGGATCATGATTGAAGAATGAAGAGTAGATATTATCAACTAACTTTTTTAAGTAGAGACAACAGAACCAATGGAAAGATTGAAATTAGAAGTGGGTGGTAAGCGGTCAACCTTTGTAGAAGTTGATCCAAAAAAAGACAACTGATTATGTCCCAACTCTTACATATAAGTGTACACTGAGACTATCCCAGCTGGAAAGTGTGCCTTAGATGAAATCTATTCCTTCTTCTAAACGTAACTTTTAGTGCCTTCCTCACTCACTTTCCTTGAAAGTTCTATTAATTCTTTAATTTATTACATTTTATATTCACCATTTGCTTTCTGAACTAACTGATGTTATTTGGCTGATATGGAATATTAAGTTTATCCGAATCTTGAAATGAGGTAATTTCATCTGAATTGAGAAGTAGATTGATGAGAATATGGAAGGAGAGAAATTTTTAAGTGGAGTCGGTAACATTAGTTAATGTGAATATAATCTACAAACATATCACTTTATGATTGAATTAGTCAAACTTAGTTTACCTAAGAATTTCTCATTGAAGAAAAGGGGTTTGATAGACTTAACGTGACAAATGAATGAATTGGAGTTTAATTATACAATAGATGGAGCGTAGTAAATAATAGTACATTCAACAAGAGTTTATTGATAATTGTAACTCCTATATTGCCTCTACTTATTTAAGCGATATTTATATCTTCTGTTTTTACTTAACCTTCAAGGGCATGACATAGGCTTTTTAATTCATATATCATCATTACTATTATATTTTTATTTATTCTTCTTCTTCTTCGTTCATTGAGCATGTTTTGAATTAGCATTGATTAATATGTACATCCCATTGATCTTTGTTGCTTCGATAATTACTGCTGTATGAACTTTTGCTGTCTTATGGAAGCAATGACATTAACACAAACTCACTGAAATTGTATCCTGTTCTTGAATAAGATATACAAACAACATACACATTACAATAGTTTCTACAATCACAAAACCATGACGCATTCTTCTTTCATTAGACAGATATTATACTATTGCATGTATTACATGAGAACAATCTCTCTTATATTATATTCACCCTTTCTCTGAAAATTCTTGTTCTTGGAGTCATGGATGAACTTTGTCACCGTTCTTTCTTGGGCAATCTCTCTTGTATTCGCCCTTTATCTGAAAATTCTTGTTCATGAATTCATGGATGAACTTTGTCGCCGTTCTTTCTCGGGGAAGATGGACTCTCATGGGCGTGCTCATTGTGTCTCTTTGATGGCCCTGAAGGTGGAATAGGAACAGCTTTGGGCAGTAAACTGAATGTGGTAGGACGCAAAACATGCCTGATGTCGTTGTTTTCTTGTTGGGGCCTTATGCTCTGAAACCTATATATTGCTCCATAGCACAAGGAAGAGAGAACGAGGAAGAGAACCAAAAAGAAAATGGGCACAACATGGTGTTTGGTACCCATGAAAGACAGAAAATTAGTTTCTGGATATGAAATATTCTGGTTTTCTTATGCTATATATATAGTCATATGTGAGTGTACGTATATTGTTTGTATTGAGGAGGTGCAGTACAAAGTCAAAAGGATGGGAAGTGTAGATAATGGTTTGGGTTTGGAAATCGGGGAGTAGAGTGAAAGCAAAGTTTATCTAATACAAGGCAGAAATGGGAAGAAAATGTCAATAAAAAAGAGAGTTCTAAGCGTAACGGATGCTGACAGATGAAGGAGAGTTGAATTAATGGAGACTTGAGTTTGTGATAATAACAGACAAATAGTGATATTAATGAGACAGAAACCGATTTTTCCACATCTGACACTTACCAATTATCACAGAATATTTTGAGGTGTTGGATATTTTATTTAATTAATTGATTTTTTAACTTTTTATAAACTATTTTTAAAAAAAAAATTGCTTTTGTTCAAAAGAGTAATGAGTATGCATATGCTTGATTATACTAAAAATTAAATTATTAGTGTTTACAAGGTTGAAAAATAAAGTCAGAAAATACACTAACAAATCCCACACACACATTAATGGTATTCAATAAATATTTTTACTATTATATATATATATATATAATTTTTTTTTTGAAGCATGTATAAATGTCTTTACTGAGGAACGACATAAATGGATGTCCCTTTATTTATGCAAATCATTTATTGCAAAGTCATGAAATTTGTATCATGTCCTTTAAAAAGAGAGATAACATAACAGAAAAAAATAATAATAAAATAAAATAAAGAAAACTACAGAATATTTCAATTCCAACAGAAAGAAAGACACAGAAATATTTATTATTTCTCTAATTTAGAAATCACTCTTTTCTCTAATTCCATATTGGAACTTTGCAGCCAGGGCACGTAGGTGGAGTTCTATTGTGTCTGCGTGATGGTGCTGAAGGTGGAATGTGAGATTTAGCTCTCAGTAAATCGAATTCAAGAGATTCAACGACTGGTCGTTTGGAGAGAGCAGACCAAAAATAATCATAGTCTTGGTAATGGGTCCTTGCTCCATCACTTAAGCAACAAAGAAAAAGGAACACAAATAAAAAAGAATACATCACAGTATGATGTTTGGCAGCCATGAAAGAGAAGGAAAATTAGTTTCTGATAGTGAAATGTTTTGGTTTTTGATACTTGCATAGCGATATATACAGTGGTTAGTTTATGTGAGGTGTGCATCAAAAATGAAATAAAGACAATTGAACTGAATAACCATGATTTGATAAGATTGTTCTTATCTCACAGACAGATATTCATTTTGACTTCAGAAAAGTAATTGACTTTTTTTCCTGATCATAAATTCTGAATCCGAGATTTTTGACCCAATAATTTTAAATAATTTATAAATTTATTTTAAATTTATTATTTAATTACTTAAAAAATTTAAAATTTATGAACTTCAAAAAATTTTCTATCCACTAAAATCATTCATTTTTAAAAGATTTAATTTCTCATCTTTTAGATGGAAAGTCCAAAATTCACCATTTTTTTTTATCAATGAGGGACTCTTGTTAAAATTTTTTATTCCAATATTATTTTTTATATATTAATAAAATATTCTAAAACTATTCTTAATCTTAAAAAAATAAAAATAATTTCTTTTAATTTCACATAATTATTATTATTATGCAATAAATTATTAATTAAAAAATAATATTTAATTTATAGCAATATAATTAGATATTGTGATGTATAATAATTTTCCTTTTAAAAAGAAGAGACTATGTACCAAAAATTAAACTTATAAGAAATATAGAGAGCAATTTCTATTATTTTCAAATGTTTAAAGTAATAAATTTTGTTTTTTAAATTTTTAAGTATGTGGAAAAATTGATTATATATGCTTAATTAATAATAAATTTTCAATATTTATTACATAGTAAAATTGAAAATTGATTGTTAAATTCATGAATTATAGTCATTGAACTAAATATGAATAAAAAAAATTACTTAATAATTCTATAAATTTTATTGTCAAACCAAACAATGAAATTTTTAGAATCTATGAATTCATTTCACAATTCAAGAATTTAAAATCCATAAATTTTTTAAAATATATGTATTTTAAAATTCATCAATCCAATCAGTGTCATAATTCAAAGAGTAAATTTCATTTTCCCCTTTCAAAAACAAAAACTGATGGTAAGAAGAAGAAGAAGGAAAGGATTTTCAAAAGATAAAAATTGAAATTTGACGGTCCTGTCCATATTAACATTCACAACTCAACACTGAAATTTTCATTTACCTATACAAATTAAGAATGACAATTTTTCTTCCTGTGTTTATATACAAATCTAACCCAGTAACTATGGACATGATAACTACTCAATTTTCTGTTAACAAAAATGATAAATAAGATGCTGTACATGAATGGATATGAAACCAGTTGCTGAGAAGGAAATAAACCAGGCACCTTTCTTAAGTTGGAAGCTTATTATCATATGTACTTTAGCTAATTGATGGCAGCATTGGGTCCATACCTAGTCCAGATCCCCCAAAACTGCCTGGCTCTGCATGCTTCACTCTTCCAAAATACCGGATGTGGCGCAACAGCCTGGCCAGGAGGGTATTATGGCATATCGTTGAGCTATCACAAACAACTGCTACATGTTTCCGTGCTCTTGTTATGGCCACGTTCATTCGTCTGCTGTCCCCCAGGAACCCAACAGCTCCCAGTGTGTTTGAGCGAACCTAGTCAATGAAAGAAATATAAAAAACACTGCGAGTTACTGATGCATTAATCAAGCTTATCTCTATTCTATAGAAGATTGCACTTATGTGAAATTGCATGATTATATCCTAATCCTAAGTTGCTAAGTACTTGGTAGAAATGAAGTAAGAATTAAACTATGAGAAATTGCAATCAGAAAACTGGCTGCTGCATAAGAGAACTGTAAAAAGCTCCAGATAAGGATCATAATCCCATGAGCTTTATAAGCAACCCAAAAAAAATTGAATAGAAAAAAAAAATCTTCAAATTTCTGAAGCATGTGCAGATTGGAGATTAGTGCAGTGCAGAGAGCAAAGTAGAGCAGATTCAGCTGATAGTATTAAGTGCCAAGCGAAGCTACTGCACTGCAATTGTATAGAAAACATACCATTGATATTATTACTGCATCAGCTTCACGGCCTTGGAAGCTATCAATAGTTGCAACCTCAACGCCAGCTGCCTCTGAAAGTTCATCAAGCCTATCCCTCAAAAGCTGTACCTGAGCTACATATGGTGATTGAACTGCAATAGCTGTTGGCCTAACACCTGCATGATAGATTCAGTATGAATGAATTTCCTATATCCTCCAAAGGACCAGCAGGCTTGACCAAGTTATGGTTCCACTTAGATCTAGAGAAGGTAGTTTAGGGAAAATCCTATTCACTAGCACACATGGGAAGGGACCAAAAAAACCCACTAACAAATACAAACGACAAAAATGAAAATAATAATATAATAATAATAATAATAATAATAATAATAATAATAAAAAAGAAAATGTAATTTACTAAATTAATGCAGCGTTCTGAAACATTACTAGGAGACCAGGAATCAATCTGAAAAAACAATATAATTAAGAAGGCACAGAGATTCAAAAAAAGCTACAGCAGTAAATACTGAAGCTTGTCCTGAAAAAAGGTAAAGACAGAATACTCATCAAAGGGCACAACAGTGAAGATAGGCATACTGCTCTTACAAATTTCAATTAAAAATTTACTGTCGCTCTCACTTGTGCAACACTTTTAAATTTCATGATTTCATTACCTTAGGGCACATTACTGATCCATAAACCTACAGTGGTCTAACTGATACAGATTTAGGATAGCATGCACTCACACAAGTATAAACAAATGTAGCTGCATCTAGCTAAAGAAGCATCCAAGAACCAAAATCACATACATTAATACGATATTTGAGTGCTTCAGAGAAGGAAATGTAAAATGCATCGGCAACAAGGTTGATCCATTAATTGACAATGTTTAAGCCAGCAATTGTAAGGCAAAGAATATATGGGCACTTAATTATAGGTAAGAGACGATCATTTACCTGCATAAATTAAGGAAAACACATGTTGCACAACAATTTCAGCTTCCCCTTCATTGTAAAATGAGCCTGTTCCTGCTGGGTCTAAATGCTCCTCACAACCTATTGACAAACTCCCGTATGGCATTCTTGTGTCGAGTAACAGCAGGGGGCATTGAGTTATCCATGTAGGCTATAAAAACATATACAAATTGTTAGGGTGATGCCTTATGCTGAAAGTAAGAACTAAAAATAGTACAAGAAGAATTAGCTGAAATATATTCTCCAAACAACAGTCGGTGCATCATTATTGAACTATGAAGTCATTCTTAGCCAGTATGTTGTGATGTATGCATCAAGATAACATCAAATATGGATATCTTTTCTAAAGATATTCTCAGTAAACACTTTAGAGATGAGAAGCCCAACAATTTATTCAAACTAATTTATGAAGCAAAATGATGAATTTATGATGTTCATTCCTTCATTCAAGCATTTCATAGAAAATAATTATTGTGCTAAATCAAGAAGTCCAAACCAATACTTGAAGTCTTGAATAGTAGTACAGTATGGGAGAAAGTAATTGAAATTATGGCATTAAGTGGATGTGGGCCAAAATAACGGGATAATTGTGCAAATGCTACCAAACCTTTTCACTTTGTTATAATTTGGTACCAAACCTTTCATAAATATTACAATTTGGTACCATGTCAAAATTCTAGTCGAACAAGATGATGTGTCAGCATATGGGTGTGCCACGTCAACATGCCATGTCAGCGGTCAACATGCCACTTCAGTTTTTTTTACTAAAATTTTGATTCTGGTACCAAATTGTAACATTGTTGAAAAATTTAGTACCAATTTGTACAAAGTGAAAATGTTTGGTACCAATTTGTAATAAAATGATAAGAATTTGTACCATTTGTGCAATTAGCCCCCAAAATAACAGTAACGAGAAGTCCTACTAAAACTAAATATCCTTGAGGCAAAAGGGAGTTGCTCTAGCAAAAGCAAATAGGTGTCATAGTTTTTGGAGGATAGATAATATAGTAATGAAGTTGAAGTGCTATGCCTCCATTATATGCAATTAGCAAGCAATTTTATGCATTTTAGACGATAATGTAGGAATACCTTAGCTCCTATATACATTTTAAAAGTATAATAGATTGGTTTGCTACCTTAACAAATGGAGTATCCACAAGAAGATGTGATGCAACTGTCGAAGAGGACTTTAATAATCCACCATACATCTCCTTCGAGGCCCAACTGGCTATAGCATCATTCATACGGTATTGTGTTGTTAACTTACTTGCAAGCACCCCTTCGTGCAAAGCTGTAGCTCTTTCCAGTAGAGATACACCAAGGCCACCCTCCAAGGCTTTTCTAGACAGAATCACTGGAGCGAGCTGGCATTGGTCCCCAGCAAGAATACAGCGTTTACCTTGCAATACTGGGATCCAGCAAGAAGGTTCTATTGCCTGCCCTGCTTCATCTATAACTACTAGATCAAAGGTATCCAGCCTTCGAATCAGTGGATCGGCTGCACCGGTGTTGGTAGCAAGCACAACTTGTGCACTTGATAGCACCTCCTTCACAGTATCATTCTCCTTCTTTTTCAGGGTCTTCCCTAGCTGTTTTAAAAGCTGGCGAATGCCAGCAGCTAAAGAATCATCCTCCAAACAATGACTCAGGTCTTTTCTAAGATCAGATTTCTTCCTTTCAAACTCCATTTTAAAAGTTACAAGCTTAGAGTTCACTATTTCGCCCAAAGACTTTGATGCTACAGCTGAAGAAATACGTGCTGGATTGCCCACCCGCACAATATCTAATCGTATATTTGAAAGTTTTTCAACCATATTGTCAACAGCCGCATTTGTAGGTGCTGTCACAAGCACCCTTTCACCTTGTTGAACAGCGCGTAAAATAAGTTCCTTAAGTAAACCTGACTTTCCAGTACCAGGAGGCCCTTGGATTACCAGTAAGGGTCTTTTCTTGTTCAATCCTAAGGCAATTGCCCTTTGCTGCGAATCATCGAACTTTTCACTACCAAAAGATCCATCCAAACCCTCTTCATTCCACGTTGCCAAATAATTTTCCTCCATCCATGAAACATCTTCCTTGTCACCAAATAATGTAGCCACAACAGCGATAGAGGGGTTTTTCTTCTGCAGACCATTCTTCTGAAGAAGCATCAGGGCCTCACAATTACGCTTCAAAAGAATATTACAAGAAGCTATTAAATATGCATGCAAACTGCAGAGGCCATTAAAAAGAGAAATTGAGAAGCAGAAAAAGAGAATTTCGAGAATATTTTAAGATACTATATGGACTAATCTGGAAACTCTATTCACAAACTGATGCATGTACCCTTTGTAAACCTATAGCAACAAGAGAATTGGTAAACCAATCTAACATATAATCTTCAGCATCAAGTAAAGATAAGGTCATAAATGCATTTTTTATCTCATTTGTAATCAAATTACAAGGGAAATTCAAGGGGAAGATGTTCCTGGGAAAAAGGCACAAGACAGGATGGACCAGTTCTTTTCTTTGAATCTTTGATACATCAGTTCTGAGGTTAAGAAGAAGAAAAAAAAAAGCCATGATCCAATAATTTGGATTGCCATCTAATTTCAGAAACTTTTCAGGTTGAAAAAGCAACTCATGGCATATATTTTTTGAAATAGCATAAATAAGGTTGAAAAATGAGCGAGTCAGTGAACATGCATTGCACTGAAGAACTACCCAAGATATGAGTTGAAGGATCAGGGAAAAAAAAAACGAAGAAAAAGTAACATGGTTTCTTGCATTGGTCAAAGTTCTAGCTCTTTAACATCTATAGGAGTATAGAACCAAAGATGTGGAGGCAGTTTAATGCATTTGGAAACTTCACAAGATGAACCTTGATGAAAGAACATGTCAAATTGGGGAAGATGTGTTTCAATAGCTAATGAAGAATCCACCACACAATACATTTACCACAAAACACAAAGAAAGAATGACCATAAAATTTATCTATATCGATCATATACCTCATATGTGAGCGCATCAGCTAATCCATGGATACGATCAATGCGAACACTTTTGCCAAAGAGCTTAGAGAAGGTGGGATCACCATGACGAGATTCTAAGGCCACGCTGATGCTACAGCCGTCCTCTCCAAGGTTGTGCACAAAACCCTGCATGCAAGAAGTTGCACCTGCTCCTCTGCTATCACAAATTCTCACACAAACCATGTCTCCAGGCGAAAGGTTTGTTGGGGGCAACCGGTGATTTCTTTCAACCCTAAACAATACCAGGTGCATTCCTCCTAATCCTGTATATACATCCCCAATTCCACATCACTTGACATGCATTTATGATATTAAAACCCTGGTTGAAGAGACAAGTGAAATCAATTATTTAGCAGTGGAAAAGCCAAATTACTGAGTAACCTGTAGATGTGCTAACTGCATTCAGGTTGCAGATGGTGTCACAAAGCTCTTGCTGAGCCTGGCCATGGCTAACCAAGAACTCAATTGGTTTAGAAGAATCAGAAGTTTCAACAGGTGTAGGAACAGCATTCAACTCCTCTTGAGTAAACTCCAGTTCAGCATCCCTCTCTATGCGGAGCAATTCTGACATTCTCTTCGTAAATTCATCAATCCTGCTCTGAATTGCCTTAGCCTTTTCTAACTTCATCCCCAGAACTCCTTGTAAAGGCTTTGGCTGTGAAACCTTCCTTGCAATCGCTCTATGCTGAACTGCAAATGAACCATCTCAGTCCACAATCCAGACAAACTTAATTATTTGGGACAAACCAAAAATGTCTTACTTACACATCAAAGAGACTAAAAGTTATTCGAAAAGCTTCAAGTCATGAAATTCATTTATTACTTAAAATTCGAAAGTTGTAAATTTATCAACGAATTAAGCAACTAGGACTTTAGAAGTTTATGCCCACCAAAAAAAAAAATTTAATACAATCCTGTTAACAGTGTGAACTAGGCTTCTATTTACTCCAACACCAGGTAAAACTACTTGTTCGAAAAACAGGCTTATGCTGATGACTTCACTCCAAAAAGTTCAATAATAATAACTAATCCAATAAAATAAAGCTAAACTAACAGCCCTGAGAAAAGAAACCTGAATTGGCTAGCTCCTTGAGCAACTTCCAGGATTCGGTTTGCTGCCAATCTTGAACCAACCCTTTACGCTGTAGGTCTTGAAGAACATCTCGCAACTCTCTCTGGAAGTGATCAAACAGCGTAGGATAGTGAGTACAGGCCTTCAAGCAAAGGGCCTCCAAACCCAGAGGAATAGGAACAGCATTAATAAAAGGCTGCGCCTGTATCACAAATGTCAAACCGGCCTCTAAGTCCATCCTCTGCCTCAGCTCCAAGAATTCCCCTTCAGTCTCCGCTGAAGCAAAATCCGTCGCCATTGCCCTCATTCCCTGGCTTATCCATTTCACTACGCTCTTACCCAGATCCTTTCGCCCCAATGGGTCGCCGTTCTGATGCAACGATCGCACATTTATCTTCTCCTTCACCTTCTTTTCCTTCTCTTCTTCTACTACGACCTTCCCAATATCGGTACTTTTACTACTAATACGAGAAGAATCAATAGATTTGGTGGTGTTTGTTTTGGCGATGTTAATACTTTTCTTGCCATGGACTTTTCTCTTCTTCGTAGGGGTGGCCCCATTGCTGCTATCCCTTATGAATTGATGATTTTGGTGCTGAATTTTAAATGAAGAAGGAAAAGGGTACTTAGGATTGAGGAAGAGAAAGTGAGAGTTATTAATGGAGGAAGAGAAAGAAAACAAATGGGAATTGGGTAGCTGACGGGGAAGCCAAGGTAGACTCAAGCAGCTTGGTAACTGCTTCAACACAAAGCTTCCTTCCATCTCAATTGGAACCAATCACCTTTCTTTGAGCTGCATATTTATATTGCTTCTGATTTTTTTTTTTTTTAAACATGCTGAGAATATTAATTTTGAAACTTTTGCATATATTTCTTGAAAATTTAGTAATTTACCACGTATTCACCATACTAATATTTAATTATTTTTTAACAAATCTATTAAAAATTGAATAAGTTTTCTAATAATTTTCTTTCCTACAAATTTTCCTAAATAATATTTGATATTGAGAGGAGGAAATGGAGAGAAGGGTATCAGATATTTTTAGTGAAAAAACAAGAGTTAAAGTTATATACAGGATGGTCGAACATTTATGAAAATATAAAAATGAGAGGCAATGGAAGTAAGGGAAAGTCGTTATCAGGAAGAAGTGGGGAAGAAGAGATCAACAACTTGTTGTCTGATTGGCTGATTTTCGATTCTGTGGCATCAGCTGTGTTCAATGGTTAAGGTTTGGCAGTTGGCCAACGTGTTCTGTTACCATTCTATCTTTTTTTTTTTTTTTTATAAAAAAAAATGCTTATTTTAGTTTTTCTACTAACGTTATGTGAGCCTACTGATATATTATCAAATGGACATATATTTTATCTAATTGATTTATTAATTAGCAATTTCAGCCCTTGCATAACTGAGTCAAATTAATAAAATTATTTTTTTTTGTGGTTGATATGAAATATGAAAATGATTTTTTTAATATTGGGCAAGTTGAAGTGTTGACGTGTTCTAATTTCCTCCACGAAAATGTGAAAAAGGCAACTGGGGAAAGGCAAATTGTTCCATTTTCCCGTATACTGTTGTGGCCTTTAATTATAACCGACTCGGTTTGGATAGATTTGTTAATTTAATGTTTAAGTCAAAAATCGAAGGAATTTTTTTGATCAAGCTGACCAATCCGAATAATTCAAACCAAACTTATTCATTCCATTTAGATAAAGATCAATCTGGGTAGATAGCTTTGATTTTGCGAATTGTTATACTATAGAAATGAGCCTATATAGTTGAATAAGTTAAAACCAGTTTGCATGTGCGGTAATATAAAAAAGAAGAAGTTAATTTTCATTTTTCCATAAACGTCAACTCTAAATTTATTATTTAATAATTATAAATTTATTATTTAGTAATTATAAATTTATTATTTAACTGTAGATTTATTATTCAACGATTGAATTTTACATTAATTTTTATAAATTAAACTCTCGTAAAATTGCATTATCAACTAAAAATATTTTTATTTATTTACCATTGACATACAAAATAACAAAAAAATAAATTGAATAGAATAAAAAAAATGAGAAATTAAATAGAAAAAAAAATTAATAATAATAATATTAAAGCTAATGTACAAAATATAAAAAGTGAACCAAGTAACTATATTCATCCAGATTCGTGTAATAATTTGCATGATTTTGCTCGCCATACTCAATACAAGCCCAGGCCGAAACAAGCCCTGTCTGGCACTGAAATATCTAACCCAAAAAGAAAGAGCTTTTGGGTTCATCAATGGACTGGATTGAATTACCCCTGCTTCCCATCCCACTAGCCTTCTAGGCGTGTGATATAGCTTCAAAAGGTGTAGAACAGTGAGGTCGCTCGATAGAATCATGGCCATGAAACTCTTTGATGCACACTGTCACCTTCAAGACCCAAGAATCTTCAACAAGGCACCGCAACTAATCGCCACTGCTCTTGATACTGGCATAGTTCGTTTTGCCGTTAATGGAGTCTGTGAGGTACCCATATATCACCCCGTATTCTCTGTGCTTTCTCTCCCTTCATCATCATATCGAAAGTTTTAATTTTTCCTTAATCCTTTGTAGAAAGATTGGCATCTGGTTAAAGAGATGGGCGAGCAGTATCCTTCTGTGATTCCCTGCTTTGGTCTCCATCCTTGGTGTTTGTTCTCATCCAATCTTTCTTTTTTTCCTTATTTTGATGTTGCCATAATTGAAAATTTTGTATGTTTGATTTTCTTATTTGAAGATTTTGGATCACAACTAAACTAGTGGTGAATGGGGTTGTTGCTTTCCTCATTTGTAGGTTTATTGCTGAGAGGACTCCCAAATGGTTCAACACGCTTAAAGAATTCTTTGATACCAATCCCTGTGCTGCTGTTGGAGAGGTTAAGTTTCCGTTTTATTGTCTTATAGTTTCCATTACTAAATGTTTGCTTTTCTTCATTTTTAGGGTGATGCGTTTGATTCTTGTATTGCTTGGGGTTCTTATATGCTTATGGGCTCATATAGCTTATACAGATATTATATGAACATTTTCAGATTGGATTGGACAAAGGTTCTCATGGAAAGAACATTGATTTTGCTGATCAGGTTTTCTATCTTGCATTTTTATCGTTTTATTTAAGCTGCTTTTTTGTTGGACGCCTTAACATAATTGGCTATTCTATGTTGCAATTGGTTCATTGGCTAGGGGTATTGTTACCACATCAGGTTATATTCAATTTAATGCATTGAAGGAAATGGCCAGCACCCTGTGTAGATGAGGCCTGAAATTAGACTAATTATCATTTTGACTTCATATAGTTGATAGCAAGAACTTAATTATATGGTTCAACAGGAATTTTAATGCAGTAGATGAGTTGATTCGAAGCTGAATTAGAAGTCCTCTTTTAATATTTTTATCTCTAAAATAATCTAGCATCTATTATTCTCTCATCATTTTCCTCCATGGAATATCTCTACACATTGTCACATAATTCTTCCTGTAGGCTTGTGGTTAAAAGGTGCTTATTCTTGCTGTTTGATGCCTGGGATGTTAAAATGTTCTTGTGAGCATCTTGAAAATGTTGATACAATACTGCTGGAAAATTGATGGAGTTTATTCATTTACTTGTAGATGTTATTGCTTCCATGTATATATGCATAAAATGGATTCATGCCTACAGGTATATATATCTGAATACTTATTTTGCCAATTTATTTTATATTTTCTCATAAAATAAAATAGATGCAGGAATAAAATAAATTATGCATATACCTGTAGACGGGGTGATGGATTCATGTCTACAGGTATATATATCTGAATGTACTTCATTATATCTGAATATACTTATTTTGCCAATTCATCATCTATCTTTTGGAAGAAATCAAATAGGAATTAGATTCTTCTTTGACACATTTTAATTATATCAGCATAATATAGTTCCTTTGTTTGCTCTCAAATATATATATATATATATATATTGCTTTTCATTTGCTATTGGCGGGTGATGTTTTCCATTCTAGGTTGAAGTATTTCGACAACAACTTGAACTTGCAAAAGAGCTGAATAGACCAGCATCCATCCATTGTGTTCGCGCTTTTGGTGATCTTCTTGAGATAATGAAGTATGTATTTTTTTTTATTCCTGCTCCTCTCAATGATTTTACTCTAAATTATGCTGGGGAGGATAACTAAAAATTTTCATTGCTGCAAAAATTGTATTCTTTTAGCTGGGAGCAAAATCATTTTCTGACAGACCATTGGGCATGCATATCTAGCTGAAGGCATAGATATTGCAATTGGCTAGCTACAAAGTGTGGATTCAGCTCTTGTTTGTTGTGTTTATATCTTTGCCCCCCATTTGCGAAACAATGGGGATTGAATGACAACCACTTGGCAATTGTTGCCCACTATAGCCATGTTGAGTTATTGTTTTCATGCTCTATGAAAACTTAAGTTTCTTTTATTTTTTGCTCCGCCTTTTAAGAAATTATTGTCCATCAAGTTCTATCCATTAATTCAATGACTTGATTAATGTCACTCCATGAATTTGTAATTCAAGCACTTTGATGTTTTCCAAATGAGTGGCTCTGCTGGTTCATGGACTTTTCTTTGTCTGCTTGTTATTGTTTTCCGGTCATTGGTTATTTATTTGTCCAAAAACTTCAATGCAAGTAATTGCTCATTGGACGTTATAGTCTGTACCAAGCTTTGATTGTGAATTGCAAATCATCAGGAGCACGGGACCTTTCCCTGCTGGAGTCATTCTTCATTCGTACTTAGGTTCTGCTGAGATGGTTCCAGAATTTGCCAAGCTTGGTGCATACTTCTCTTTCTCAGGCTTCCTAATGTCCATGAAAGTGCAGAAGGCTAAACGTATGCTAAAAGCGGTTAGTTCTTTGATTGCATTCTTGTGCTTAACATATTCTTGATGTTGTCAAATTTAGGTTTCTTATCTCCAAACTTTTCAGGTTTCTTCTGATAGGATATTATTGGAGACAGATGCCCCCGATGCCTTGCCAACTTCAGATGTATATTCTCTATTTTTGGTGGATGAAGATAAACCTGTTCCTGAAGGGAGTCGATCTGAAGGAGAAAATTCTGCTTCAGCTTTAATTATTGCTGGTGTTTCTGATGATCATTCCCATGCTTCAAAAGATTCATTATCACTGCCGAAAGAAACTCTTAATCATCCAGCAAATATCCATAATGTATGCTGTTCACTTTCTCTCTCTTTTGTGACCTTTCCATTTCATTCTTTCGGCATAACTTATCACGACTTGGGGTTGAAGCCATTTTAATGATCCAGGTACTCAATTATGTTGCATCCTTGCTGGACGTAAAAAAAGAAGAACTTGCAGATGTAAGTTACAGAAATGCAGTAAGATTATTCTCCTACAAGGGTTCAAAGGTGTTGGAAAGGTAGATTATAAGGAAGAGAAACGTTAGTTAACGTGATTTCACAAATCCATATGTTCTATATGTGAGTATGTTCAGCACTTGTCTCGACCAAGGATCTTGTATATTAGAAAAATAAGAATAATGATCCTCCAGTTAAGAAGATCCATCGACTTGAGACGAAGAGAAGGGCATATTTATTTTATTCTGTTGTTCAGTTAAACTAATGATTCGTTATTGAATCATATAGCAACAACTACAATTACTGTATGTTTTATATTTACATACGGAGCAATGATCATCAGGAGTGGATCATTGTCGTAGGCCTCTGATTGCAGTTTGTTGATTTCATCGTTCAACCAAATTAAACTTATTCAAAGTAATATAACCAAAAGAAATAATGAAGTATTTGCTTCTTCTCAAATGCGCTTTTTTTTAAAAAAAAAATGAATAATTAAGTTATATTTATTCTATACAAATAAAGATGCTAACATAATTAATATATGCTATAATCACAAATGAATTGACCATCCGAAGTTCAAAAACATTTTTGTCAATAATAATAATATTAATAAATCAGTCAAGATTATAATTTTTACAGTCATCATTTTTTAATATTAATACATCAGAAAAAACTGCAATTTTTATGTCGTCATCATTTATTTAAATTTTTTAGTCATCTATTTTTTTTTATTTTTTAATAAATATTATAATCTATTTATTTAATCAATATCACTAAATTAAATTTTATCGGTTATAACATTTTTTTTTCCACATTACTTATTACATCACGTAACATTGAAAAAGTTCAAAATAAAAATTCTAGAAAAATTCAAAATAAAAATTCTTAGTTAGAATTAAAAGTTTTAAATAGAAAAAACTCTTACAAAAGAAAATTTAAAATTTGTAAAAAGAAAAAACCAATAAATTTTTCTTTTTTTCTTGTACGTTCACATTACACGTTTGTATTCAACGTTTCAGTATCAGCAGTATCAGATACTGAGATAACAGAAACCCAAAGAAAGAGGAGAAAATCTTTGTTTTTCAGAAAATGAACGTTGGGATTTTGTTTTGAAGAGTTCCTCTTCAGCTTTCATCTCCTCTTTGCTCTTTCTCTTCCAAAAAGTAAAGCTTCTTCCTCTTGTCCTCTCTTCTCTTTTTCAGAGCATTTTCTTGATTAAAGCTAATTATCTATCTGTTCAGGCTTCTATTTTCTAGTATAATTGTGGAGCAACAGTTTTATTTCTGTTTCGCTACATTAGCTTCATCTTTGCTCCTATATATTGCACTAACACAGTCAAAGAGATGAAGAAAACAGACATATCATCTAGGTAATTCATTATTTTCTACTTTCTGTTTCAATTTTTGTTCATTGGACTCTTACCCTGGTTCCTAATAGCAAAAAGATACATTGATAGTTTGATTCTATGATTCTGTGTTCTGTCTTGTTCAGATTTTTGGCTCATTCTTGCCCTTTTAATCTTAATTACAGGTTCTCCAAGCTTCATGGTCATGGTTTGCAGTTTTCTTTAGACAAGGTGGGTTAGTTCTGTATAATACTTCTGATTTACCTATGTTGGAATAAAGATCTTGTATATGTGACATATTTTATATATGCAGGAACTTCTGGCTTCAAGATCAGCCAAAGTAGCTGTCCTGCTCAAACAAAATCCTCATTTAAAACTATCTAGTATTCTGCAAGATATTGCTGCTGATCCTGAAACATTGGAGCTCGTCGCAAGATTCTGTCATGGGTTCGAACCGAGTTTGTCTTCAGAGAATGTTATCCCACTCATTTGCCTTGCTAACCACTTGGAGATGACAGAAAGTCACAGCAGTAACAATCTGCTAAAGAAGGTTCTTACATTCTTTGAAGAAAAAGTACTCACTAGTTGGAATGAAACAATCAAAGCTTTTCGTTCCACAGGCAGTACTCTTCAACAAGCTTCTCGTTTGGGTCTGCTCGATGCTTGTTTAGAGTCTCTTGTCGAAAAAGCAAAGGTTAATCCCTGTCTTCTCGGGGATCCAATCAAGAATTCAACAAATAATGAGGACAGTGAAGGTGATGAAGAAAACTATAGACCGAATGCAAGACGAAGGCTGTTTGATCTTGATTGGAAATCAGAAGATTTGACAACACTGTCTCTTCAGCTGTATCAGCCTATCATTCAAAGAATGAATCAGCAACAAATCCCACCTGAGTATGTGGTAGGGTCGCTTTGTTCATATGCAGAGAAATGGGTTTTCTGTAGTGGAATAGGAGAGGAGAATATGTCGATGTATAAGAGGAACTCCCAAAGGGATGTGATCGAAGCAGTGGAAAGGCTTCTGCCTGATGAAGAAGGACTAGTTCCCTGCACTTTGCTTTTCAAAATGCTCAAGTTCGCAGTTTCCTTGGAATCTAGCAATGAGTGTAGATATGGATTGGAGCAGAGAATTGGGAAGCTACTTCATCAGGCGACAGTTCAAGACCTCTTAATACCTTCGCAAGGCTATGCGAAAGAAACGCAATATGACATCGACTGTGTGAGGAGGATTTTGAAGCATTTCTATGGCAACTACAGTAGTTCTGATGGTTGTGGCCTAATCTCAGTTGCAGAACTCATTGAAGAATTCTTAACAGAAGTTGCAAGTGACATCGATCTGAAGATAGATATATTTGTTAACCTAGCTGAGACGTCAAAGGCAGTATCCCTAGGACTTCAGAAAAACTCCGACGGACTGTACAGAGCTATTGATATTTATTTGGAGACTCATCGATATTTGACAGAACAGGAAAGAGAGGAAGTATGCGGGATGTTGGATTGCCACAAAATATCACCTGAAGCTTGCGAACACGCGGCAATGAACCAAAGATTGCCATTGAGGTTCATAGTGCAGGTGCTGTTTGTGACACAGTTGCAGATGAGACACACAATAGCACAAAAAGTTCAGGATTTTGATACAAAATTGATAAAAGATGAAGCAAACCAAGAAAGAGAGGTTGAAGTGGGTTGTGGGGAGGAAGCAGTAATGGCTGAAATGGAGAAAATGAGCATCAAAGTGGAGGAGTTAGAGAAAGAATGCTATATAATGAGGAAAGAAATTGAGAGTGGTAGCAGAAATCAGAAAATGAAAAAACAGAAGACTAACATGTGGAAGGAAATGAAGAGAAAGTTAGGGTGCATGACTAGCATGAATGATTTCAATTGCCAAGCGAAGAAGAAGAAGAAAGTGCATCCAAAATATTGATTATCAAGCTTATGAACTTGCCAGATTCTTACTAATTACTGGGAATTATGAATAATAAATAATTTTATCACATTTTTTATCTGTAATTTTTTTTCTTGAATTTGGTAGCTTTGAATGTGATTTTTGCATTTATTTAGATCATGTTTAGCATTATGTTTTGAAAAAAAAAAATCATAAACAGATTTAAAAAAATATATAAAAAAAATAAGAAAAATCAATCAATTAAATAGAAAAAAAAATTAAACATATTTTTTTAATCTCCAACAACAATCTCAAACACCCTTTTAATGTATGCTCTAGATACCAGATCCAATTACTTTCTTATCACATTATGGTTTAAAACAGAAATTAAACAAAAGAAATGATATGACAAACATAATTCTTGCGAGTTCCAAACGGAAATGAAAATTGAAGAAAAATATTTCATATAATCTATAATATAAAGATTTTTGGATGAATTACAACTCACATCTAAGAAGAATTTCTATCACTCTTTTTGGCTATAAATCTTCTTTGCCATCTGCGTATGATTTTTCAGATATTCCCTCAGATTTTGCAATCAAGAAACAGATTAATGCTTGCTTGCATTCATTTAGATCATCTGTCTTTCAATGTACTTCATCTAATAATAAAAATATCAATGGTCTATAAGAAAAAAAAAATCAATGAGAAAATACAATTTCTCCTATATAACCATCATGTAATTTTGTCAAGGTGAAACGCTTTCCCCCACGTTCTCTTCTTTATGTAATACTGATGAGCCTCCATTTCCATCTTGATTGCTACTAGTAACGTCATCTTCGCTTATGACAACGACACCAGCAAACTGAACATGGCGTCCGCCTTCATCAGTAGACTGCGCATTTAAATGGTGTTCATCATGCGGTAGATTGCCGGGCGCAGTGACAGAATTCAGCGAGGACACAGATTTTGAGACGGATTTACATGGTTTAGAATCGGGAGTTTGGGGAGTTAAACATCTAAATAGGTAGGTTAACAACCAAAAAACCCATGGAATGCCAACAAGAATCAGACCTGCAATAGGATACCAGGGTTGGGTATGATCTGTAGGGGAAAAAATATAAAGACCAAGAAAAACTCCCCCAGCAACAATAGAAGAAAAGAAAAAGATAGAAATAATATAAAATATAGCATTTCCTGGAATTTCTTGAGGTGGATTCATGGTGGTCTTGGAGCGGTTTCTAGCGGCGGAGCAGGATGGGAAATAGGGGGCAGCCCATCAACGGGGGAAGATGGAAGAGGAGCTATACAAGAGGAAAGCATTGAAAACGGGGGAGTTCGTTAATTGGCTTATGACAATTTGTTGAACCGTTAACAAGTTAATGTTCCAAATAATCAGAAAAAAAGGAAAGGAAATAAATTAGGTACTTAACTGTTACAGTTATGTCTAATTAAAATAATAATAAAAAATAACAACTTTTCTAATAAACAGGTGGCTTAACAAATTACAAATAACAAAGTAAATAATTGACAATCACAAATTCCTGCCTGTGAATTTCAAGAGATGTAATATCAATGAAGAATAAAAATATCAATGATGAATAATAGTAATACCACTCTGTTCATTAAGCGTTTCTTTTTCTTTTTTTATTTTGCTTGCTAAATTGATTTCATAAATTGTTTCATCTAAATTCTAGTGGTACATCACTTTCAACTCAATCTCTGGGTTCTCTTGCAACTGGGTAATTTGGGCATCCTTCCAGCATGACATTTACTCAGATCAGATATGACAACAAGATGGAGCCTATCAGAAGTTAACATTGTTAAACTTTCTACTGTTTTTCTTTTTATTTCTATAAAGGAAAACAACAAATAGAATAGCTGATTACTCTGATGGAAGTGTTTCTGAACTTTATAGAGATGTTTGCCCAGCGTGCCTACATACTGCATGCTCCTACGCTATGATTTTTTGAGAAGTTTGAGGCTGCTATGATTCGTGTCTCAAACCCAAATTTTCAATTGAACAAGGTTATGAAAGGAAACATGTAAACCATTTCGCTTCACAATATGCAAAATCAAATATTAGTATAAAAGCATACCACTTTATCAGCTTGTGATATATGGTTGAGCCACGCATATACTCTAATCATGCAAAGTAGCTGGGACTGAATCTATTCAACTGATTCATGATGGACCTGACACAAAACATGCCGCAGGGGTTAGAAGCTGATTCTATTACCATATTTAGTAACTGAGCAGTCCAGGGGGAATTATTATGTTGCTTTGTTAGTTGTTACCATATTAAACAGCAAATCTCCCACTGTTTTAAGCTGATAATCATATTTGTGCTTTAGCATTATGGAACAAAATAATATGAAGGGTTGTTCACCAGCACTTTCATTCTTCCACTGAAGAATGACTTTCAAGTGAAATGCAGCGCACAAAATCATCCCTGCAACCAACAAAAATCCGTCCACCAAGCATCACTGGTGAAGAGAATATGTCTCCTGGGAGCTCCAAAGTTGCAACTTCCTTAACCACATTATTGCTCGATTGATTTTCCTTCCCCACAAAATCCAAATTGATACAAAGTAGATGTATGCTTCCAGAACTCGCACATACACAAACAAACCTAGAAAATTTTATGGACAGAAACATTACATAATGCACAGTTAGATTTCTTATAATTTTTTTTGTTTCTTTACCTGTCTGACACAAGGGAGGAATCAGACACCAGCTGCAAGTGCTCATCAACATAAGCAGATGCAGTTATTGGAGCTCCAACGTTGAATTCCCAGAGTAAATCTCCCTTTTCCTGTCATTAATCTTTTGAATCAAGAATGTGCAATAAAAGAAAAAGTAAATAGGTAAAAACATTTTCAAGTATCCCATACAATATTTTGAAGGAAGATAACTTTGATTATATGCATTGATTTAAGCTTATTCCTGAAAATCATCACAACATTAAAAATTAAAAACCGATAAGAAGAAAAAAAAATATATGGAGAAAAGGTAACTTCAGTGAGTTCATAATCCTAAAATATATATATATATATATCCCATAAACAAATTGATATATTTTGCATATAGGATTTATTTATTAATATACAGATGGAACTCTGTTTTAAGAGAGTTTTCTCTCTCGTATAAATTAGACATTAAACCAGCCAATAGGAAATTCAATGACGGAAAATCACCAGGTGCTCAGATGGCATACTAAGCAACAAGACACAACCAAGGCCCTAAATAACAAATAAAGGTTTATTCCAAAAATAAATAAATAAATAAATAAAGGGCAAGGCTCCCAACATCTATTTTCTGCTTTTTGCTGGTCCCTAAAAATTTTCCTTTCCTTTGATTTCTGGTACCAGGAAGGTAGTTCTAAGTTTGTGAAAGGAGCAATTTCATATTTTCCAGGTTGTGTATCAATACAAATCAACTTGCACGCCTGAGTTGATCATGTCTTCATTACAAAATGTCATGGATCTGAATCATAGCTAGAAACCATATATTCCACAGAAGCCGAGGCCATAATAGGATGTGATTAAAGAGCTTCAGCAGATTGATAAAGAAACAGAACTAACTAGAGAATGTGAATTTATGACAATGAGAAACCTGTTTGTTAGAGATCAAACTGTTTATTGTGGAGCATGAGTATAGTATGAGCCTCAATATAAACATAAATAAGAGCAATACTCATTCTGGAGGCATCAGCAACAAAACACTCAACTTCACCCATAGATTGCTATGGGATTAACAAAGAACCTTACCATTTCGAATGAATAAACACTCCCATTTCTTGAACACACCAGAACCTAGACAAAAATAACAAGAAGAAATATCTTTATATCAGCAATGACATTTGTTTGAGCCTATGGTTGCTTCAAAATCACATGTATTGCAAAGTGATGGGAGTCAAAATTTAATGTTACAGGATATAGAAAGCATGCTAAAATTATGTAATTAAAACACAAGGACAATATAAAATTATTCAAGAATTGGGGAGAACCCAAAAAAAAAAGGAGGTAGTGGAATCATTACTGTGGAATAATGCTGAAACTGTTTTATTTTGAGACATGCAGGGTAGCGTAATATATTGTTGCAAACATGCTTAAAATATTGAGATGTGGAGAAAAATTCATATGTGTGATATTCAAGAAAATTGTGGCAGACTCATTGGTCTCTGGCTAATCTGAACCGATTTGCAGATTCTTGATATCACTCTACCTAGGATTTCAAGACTAATAACTCAATTATTACAAGAAGCTTCCAATCTTAAAACAGAAAAGTAAATGAATGCATGCAGTGAATCCAACATCACAGATGATCTTCCTGAGAACAGGATTTACCAAATGCTGATTATAATGCAGGAAAGGCTACTGTCCTTTTTGATGAAGAATGGTCATACCATGCCCCTATTCTCAAAATGCAAGTGGCATAACAGCAATATCCTATATAAAGATGAATTATTATTAAAGAAAAAAAAAAGATCAATTATCCTCTTTAGAAGGTCAAGGCTAGCTGCTGGGTTCTACGACAGTTCAAGTATAGTTTAAAAGTAGTCACAAACAAATGACTTTAAGTTATTTTATCCGGTGACTTGTGAGGCTTCTAATCTTCATAAGACAAAGTTAATAGCCTTACTGTACGATGGGTAGCTTAGGCATTCATGCCACAGTAATAAAAGCTATTAGCAGTGGACAAATTTGAACATCTTCTGGCTTTTGATATAAAATCTCAAATTCCCTGTAAAACTTAAAACAAATCCTCTGAAATCCTTATATCTGGTCCCAAAAATTTTGAATTTTAACCTTGATATCATTTCCATTGGATGTTTTGCAATTTTTTTTTCACACATCAAACACAAAAATTAATGGAAACAATTCCTCTATTTTGATCTTAATTTCTTTTTCCTAGGATTTTAGCCTAGACATGATAAAAGTTTACTCTGCAAAAGAGAGAGAAAGAGAGAAGTCTGGCTACATACAGAAAGGAAAACTGATCAGTCCTAATACTAAAAGGAAGACATGTTATTCACCTGAGAAGGAAGCACATTAGATATACATGCTCCAGCAAATATGGGACCACCAGTTCTACACTGAAGAAGAACATGATTGTCAGAAAAATGGATCAAATTTTTGCCAGAAAGACAATCAACATGATGGAATACCAGATAAAGAAAAGTAAAAGTTCATTTATGAGTAGATCCACCCCAAAAGTTAGATAAGTGTGCTAGTAAGTAAACAAAATATTTTACATATTCTTTCCCCTCCCCTCTTTCAATTACCAAAAGCCCTTCCGAACCCCCCACACTCCACCAAAAATAAAAAATAAGTACAAGGGATGACATGATTGAATAAGATAATAGGACACAGGATGGGGTCAATAAGGATTAAGCACACTATGCTTTACCAAAGTTCAGAATAACAAAACGCCAAGAATCAATAAATCCCTCATCCAATGGAAGAGAGATAATAACAAAAATCCACCTTGTGAACATTGACCTTGAATATTGTGAGAAGAAAGCTACAAGTTCAATTAGAAACGTGGTCTGTGAAAATGCACATTTGAATTAATCTTTCAATTTCCAATTCAAAACAAGGAAAAAGGACAAAAGTTTCATCTCTACCCAGAGATTTAGTTGATAAATATCATGGCAAATTTTTTTGTTCCTTTCTTATTAATTGTCTAGTTTGAGAAAAAACATTCTACAAAACTGGTAAGTGGTAAGTCCACTTTCATAGGTGTCTCAACATAATGGCGAGCGACGGAGGATAAAATTCATGTGATGTCAAATTTAGGCAACAAGAAAGTGAATTTGGGTATAATGTAATAGGATAAGTTCATACCCGCCAAATGATGGACCCACCTGAATCCAATGTAACAATAGTTCCATCCACTAAACAACAAATAACTGCAACAGATAGGGTGAAGGACATAAAATTTATAAATGAAAAAAATTAATCTATCTGTGCAAGGGAATGGTCATCTGAACCATATTCATACCACTTCCATGTGGAGAACCAACTGAAAGTGACCCAAATACTGGCACCTCTAGCTCATGCTGCCATAAAGTATGAAATGGTAAAGCCTGCATTTTAACAACAGTTCCAAATATTCAAAATGCTTTTACAGAATTCAACATAAAATGCCTTTTCAGTTGGTTCCTCTTTTTTTTCTCTCGGTTCTAGGGAGATCCGATGAAGATGCCTTTTCAACAGGCAATGGTCATACCAAAATTCCAACATTATAATTGGGATGGCACTCAATTCTGCATTCAACTGCAGTCAAAGGCCACAACATTAATTCCATTTCCAGGTGCTTGCAAATCAACCAAACCTCAGCCATTTCCTAGAAACATGCTTACAAGGAATCAACAATGAAGCAATCTGGTCATTAGGCATGGGCACTAGCTCAAGTGAAAGACAACAGGATATGATTGCAGTTGCAGCCATCTTACTGAAGTCTTAGCCATGAGAAAAAATAAAGAAATTGATTGTCATACCTTTACAGATATAGCTGTCAATCGACCACAAGTCGAAGCCACATAAAGTGTGTCTCGCACCTAATGATGATTAATTAAATGTCAAATCAGGTGATAAAAAGCAAGATGTTCAGTAATTTCCACATTCATTAGTGTATTGTGACTGACAGAAATAGCCACATGATCTGATCTCAATACATGAATGAAATAATCAATCAAGGGTCAGGTCAATTACTATAGCTATAGATAAAGTGGAGCCTTAGGTTCTGCACATGAGCTCACTACCCAGAGAAAAAAAAAATAATACATGGAATAAAGAGACAATCATAGATCCAACACAATTATTTCTATAGCTTTCTCTGATTGATACCGGAGAGTCCAAATAGAAAATTATAAAGAATACAGGATATATGCAGAAATATGATACATCACAGCAGGGAAAACCCTTTACAAAAAGAAGATTGAAAATTAGACATCTATATGAGAAATGTGGGTGCATAGTATACGAAAATATAAGACAGAAGTCATGCAATAAGAAAAACATTTGGATTGATAATATCATATTATACATAAAAATTTGACAGAATAAAAAGCACATGAGAATATACCAAATTCTTATGCAACAAAAATATTGCAAACTCAAATCCACCAAAAACACACTACACATATGAACAATGTATTCTGCCTCAAAGTAAAACTGAAAGGGCACCTCATCAATTGCAGGCGAACCAAATATACTCCCACCACATGAGAGCCTATAAATACAACAATGATTTCTGTAGTCAAGAGCGTATAGATAGTGATCATGGGAGCCACACCTGCAGATGTTTTACTCAAGATAAATTCCTTCTTGAAAACGAAATAGATACTATCATGAATTATGTGAGCTTTGCTATACCCAACAACATATACAGAGAAGTGTTAGTCTTCAATACTTCTATCAACTTGTTGATCGCTGTATATATTTCAAGTATTATACCTCATTTTTCATGCTTCTCTTGTTGTGAGTTTGAGGGATTTTATATCTACTAGTTTTTCATCAATCTGTGTTGCAAGTGATTATTAGATATTGGATTCGTCATTAACTCATATGAAGATTACTAATTTGTTCATTATTAAGAGTCATATATAAAATAGAGCTAGTAAGCATTTTACGGTCATTTTGCTCATCCCCCCAAATTACTAATTTATCCATTATTGAGTCATATATAAAATAGAGGTGGTAGCCCTCGAATTACTAATTTGTCTATTATTAAGAGTCATATATAAAATAGAGGTAGTAAGTATTTTACGGTCATTTTGTTTATCTCCTCCCTCCCTCCCAACTCTCATTTTTTATATATACTAGTTTTTCATTAACGTGCCTTACACATATTATTAGATATTAGACTCGTTATTAATTACTATTTGATTTTTAAATAATTATTTTTGTTTTTTATTAATTTATTTTGTCTTATTTGGAATGTTAATTAACTAATTAATATTTAAACTAAATATAGAGTTATAATGCCGCAACAGTGTTAATAAGTTAATTTCATTTCAATATTAATAGAACTCATATTCATAGATAAAGTTCTAATGCTACTAATATTTGAAATGGAGATGCATGTTTATCTCAAATATTAAGAGTCATATATAAAATAGAAGCATAACACACGATTATTTGATATTGGACTCGTTATTAATCACCATTTAGTTTATATATTTTTTTTTATTAATTTGTTAAGTCTTATTATGATATTTTATTCATAGTGAATTTAGGAGTGCATGTTAATATCAAATTTTATCATGTTAATATCAAATTTTATCAAATTACTAATTTGTCAATTATTAAGAATCATATATAAAATAGAGATAGTAAATATTTTACAGTCATTTTGCTTATCCCTTTTATTCCCACCTTTATATATATTATGATTATTATTTGATTAAGAGTTGAAACAAATTATTAATGTGCGTTACACGTGATTATTAGATATTTAACCCATATTATAACTCATATAAAAATTACTAATTTGTCAATTATTAAAAGTTATAAATAAAATAGAGTTAGTAAGTATTTTACAGTCGTTTTGCCCGTCCACCAAATTACTTATTTGTCTATTATTAAGAGTCATATATAAAATAAAGATAATAAGTACTTTACAATCATTTTATCTGTTCTCCCTACTTCCAACATCCACGTGCGGTGCACATGATTTTTACTAATTGAACTCATTATTATTAAATAAATAATAATAATAATCTTGTCTAGCAAATTAATTTTAGTTACTTTTAATTATAATGTAATTAACTCATATTTAATTTAAATACTAATGATTGTTAATTATATTTAATTCTCATGTTTTATATAAAAATGAATTATATTATACTATGCACATAAATTTTAAAAACTTAACTCGTCGCATATATGATTAAAATAAATTAATTATTGAATTATATAAAAATTATTAGGAAATTATAATTTCTCAAATAACTTATAAATAATTGTATTCAGTATTTTGAAATTCATGTTATATATTATAAACATAATTGTAATTTAATTTAGATTTACTATTATATAAATTTAATATGTCTGTAAAAACTATTGTTGTGTACTTTGAATCACAATATGCTATCGTTATTTTTTTTTACCATACCTTCCTAATATTTTTTTATTAAATTATTTTTTTCTCTCTTTTTAGTATTAGTTATTTGATTTTTTTTATAGGAAAAATTGTCAAAAGCAACCTAAACTTTTAAGATTGTGTCAAAACTTTCTATTTTCTCATTTAAATGTACAAATTTTTAAAACTTTATCAATTTATGAATTTCAGCGAAACTCTGCTGACATAGCATAAAATTCTGGCGAGATTAAAAAGATTATGCTAACTAAGAAACTGAGTCACCTTAGAAACTTTAAAACGCCTATCGTTTTTGTTTCCTCCTAAAAAAACCTAAATTTCTCAAGCAAAACTCTGCTAACACTGAGAGTAAAATTTTTGTTTCTCCTTAGTTTGCTAACCAAACAACTCCCAAGCACGACAGCTACATGTATTATTTTTCAAATTTAAAGAGAAATTTAAATTTTAAAATTTTAGGAAAAATAAAAACAATGTTTTAAAGTTTTTAAGATGACTAAGCTTCCTAGTCAGCACAACTTTTTTAATCCCACCAGAAATTTTATATTATGTCAGCAGAATTTCACCAGAATTCATAAATTAATAAAGTTTTAAAAGTTTGTGTATTTAAATGAGAAAATAGAAAATACAATTTAATTTTGATACAATCTTAAAACTTTTGGTTATTTTTGGCGATTATCCCTTTTCTTATATAAAACATAGTTACCTAGTCCTAATAAAATTGAACTTTTAATTAATGAATTATTAATACTATTCACTAATAAATTAAATTAGATGTAATATGATTGTAATATATATATAATTAAATGGATCATAAATATTAGCTAGATTTATATAAGAAAAAATTCAAATATCCAAAGACATGAACCAAATTCTTTAATGGGTGTTCATAGCATTAAGTATTAACCGAAAGAGAAAATTTAATTACAAATATTATTTAAAAATCAGTAGCCAAAATTAAATCCTTTTCTTCATGTGTAAAATTGTGAATTTCATATATAATTGATTGACAATTAGGGACAAATAATAATATAAATATCTCTACAAAGCTAAGTCATACAATTTTTAATTTAATAATATTATACATTATCAGCTGTAGAATTATGAATTCAAATTTGGATTAAAACCAATTTTAGAATTTTTTACTATGCCTTCCTATTATTTTTTATTATTAATATTAGTTATCTAATTTTTTTATATATAAAACATAATTACCTAATCATAATATAATTGGACTTCTACGTAATAAATTATTAATATTATTCACTAATAAATTAAATTATTAAATGACAAAATTAACCCAATCAATTAATACAATCATGTTGGTTTTTTGATAAATTTGTCTGACCCCTTCCCACCAATTTCCACTTTTATATATATTATGAGTATGATATTTACTTAGCATTTTAGTCTACATCTAGTAGCTTAGACCTTAGAGATTTTCCGCATCCAGAGACAAAGAAGAATGTTAATAATAGATTGTAAATTGTTACAATACGATTAAAATACAAATTTTAATGAGTTTCCTCTTTTTCTTCATATCTCAAGGGCACGAAAAGGTGCAAGTCAAACATAAAAGATGTTGTTTACATGAAAGGAATTCCCTCAATCCAAAATGTTTTGTTTGATATCCTCTTTCATCAAAATTTTTTTTTGTTGCCCCTATGGTTCTACTTCCTTCTCTACTGCTTCTATGTTCCAAATTTTATCAACATAGACAAAATGGAGAGTTATAAGTGATCAAGTGGGAATGGTGATTTTGTAACTTCACCTAATGTCATTGGACAGAAACTATACCTAGTCCACTTATTAAACCACTACAGCAGATGAAAAATCAGTATCTGCCTTCAACTAAAGCAAAAAAAAAAAAAAAAAAAGAAAGCAACAGGAGGTTCTGCTGACAAAAGCATATAGAACAAACTACATTACCAGATTAATTGTCTGTGTATATCCACTACTGGTTGGCACTTTACCTTCAATAAATGGTGAATAAGAAACAAACATTAGATGTGAACTTCTAAAATATGTGCAGAGAATAAAGAGAGAAACACAGCCACAGACATAAAGAGAGAACAAAACGAACTGAACCTTCAGTTAAACAAACTGAATTATTAGTTATATCATTATCTATAACTGAACTGAGAATCAAAGGTTAACCGAACAAATTTAGCCGAAAATTAGTCAGTTGGTTCATTGAATAACTGAATATATAACAACCTCCAGTTTAACACAATTCAATTCAATTTCAATCCAAAAATTCAAGTTCAACCACCTATTATTTAACACATTTAAAAAAATTAGTGAAATATATATATATATATAAAACTTTAGAAAAGAAATAGTTTTATAAATTTCAGTCTGTTTGGTCAAAATTTGCTTTTTCAGTCAATTTAACTAGACCAAACCAATAACTGAATTTTTCATAAAATATAACCGAAATCACAACCAAACATACGAACAGTTGGTCAGTTTGAAGTTCAGTATTGGTTTTAACCAAATCCTGCTCACCCTACAAATTAATGCATCCTGCCCCTTAAGTGTGAAAAAAATGGCACAAAGATCATCATACCTCGGCTTCCGTTTGGAAGGTCCAACAAATATTGCCATTTAAAAAGTCAAGAAAATATATTTTCCCTTCATAGCATCCAACTATCACCTGAAAATGTATACAAGAGATTTGAAAGGCTTTTCAATGCTTAACAGAAAATGCTTCAAGGTGAACAATGCACAATAAGCAGAAGCACCTGAGAAAACTCAGCAACAATTGCTGCTGAACATTCAATTCGTCCCTGTAGCCTGACTTCCCACTGGACAGAACCACTATGCAAAATTACATCAAGGTATAACACCAAAGTTAGCAGATATGCAAATCATGCTAGCACTAAAATTTTCATGCATCATTGTCATGAATGTGAAAAAATGATAATGCATTATGGAGCATATTAATTAATAAAATTTGTACTCTGATAGACAACAAAGACTATTATAAGATGCTAGGAAACATCTTACAAAATAGAGAAAAACAATAAATTGGAACTGAAACAGAAAAGGCAACCCCATCAATGTACAACAAACCAATGCCAAAATTGAGCACATCTAAAAAAGTAAAGATCCTATATGTAAAACTAAAAGAGTTTTCAATTTCCAAAGTAGTTTTGAAAGGTAGCATCTTGGAACTGTACCAGACATCTTCTAGACCCAGAATCCTTACTTTTCTTTATTCTTTTTTTTTTCCTGCTTTCATGAGCAAGCCTCCGATCAACTGTCCTATACTTAAGTGATTTTTTAAGCCAGTTAAGAAGACCTAAAAGGTGTCCTTAACACAGCTCTTTTATCTGATGACTTGTGTAAGAATTACGCATGATCTTTATGAAAGATACTAACAAAAATGACAATTAGATGGCAACAATAATGCAACCTGCACATTGAGCACAAGAAATCCTTACCTTTTGGCACTAATGCAAACAAACTTATGTGCATGAGATCCAATAAATAAATAGACATCTTGGTCTTTGAACACAAGTAGTGGTGATGCATCTATACACGATTCCATGTGAACCTTCCACAATTCCTGCATAGAAAAACTCTCTCTTTTTCTCAAAGATTCTGCTGACCAAGTTGAATGATAGGAATCCCTCAACTTGTACTCCCTTTCATACATGACCTTGTTGGCTCGACTGAATGAACATGAGATTGGTATCACTGCAGACCAAGGATCTCCATCACTGACACTAATACTTTTTGAAGATCTGCTTTCGCCCAAATCAACCTTAAAGCGCTTGGACACTGCAGCTTTGTGATCATTAATTTGATGAAGGTTCTTTCCTCGCCACTTCTCTGGTTTAACGCTAAGATTAGAAGTTGCAGAATTAATCGATATACTCCAGGTAGATGCTTTCAGATTCGATTTCCAATCGGCATCACTTGTGACACCTACCTTGTAAGATTCCCTCTCATCAAGGAGGCCATTGTGAAGCTTAGATGGAGTGGAAAAGTTATAAAGCAATCTCATATCAATTCCCAGATTATAAGAAACCTGTGCTGCAGTAATGGAACTACCACCCATCATAAAAAAGTCATCATCATCAGAAACATCTTCAACCATTAATGCATCACAAAATGCCTGCCAGAAAATGGTCATATTGCTTCAATTGAGCAACGGTACAAATAGTTTGATTTGATAAAATAGCATGAACATGAATAGAGATCTGACAAGCAAAAAGAATTTAGCACAACTGCAGGGCAAACCTGTTTGATAATGTGCAAGAGATCACTGGCCCCAGAGTCGCCAATTTTATCTTGGACATGCAAGGTGAGAAGCGATGAACTAGCCAACAAAGAATAATCAACTTTTCCACTGGAAGAGATAGGCAGTGATTTTGTGAATACAAATCGGTTTGGGATCATGGCTAAAGGAAGTTTACTAACCATCCAACTTCTAATTGATCTGACTGAATCACTAGATTTGTCATTATCTTTTAACGTAAAAAATGCTTCAAGGTGCCAAAGCTCTTCTGGACCTTCATGGGCAACGACAGCAACATCAAGAACATCAGGATGTCCCCTGACTATATTTTCAATCTCTTCTAAGGCTATCCGTTGCCCATTAACTTTTACTCTACGGTCAGTTCTCCCCAAGTATACCAAGTCACCACATTGAAGCCGCCATGCAAAATCACCAGTTCTATAATACAGTTGACATCCACAATCATCCACCAAACAGCTGCAGAGGACATTCTCATGCACTTTTATGCAGTCAAGAGAGCTAACAGCTGACTTAGAACAGAACCCACAAGAAACACAGAGACCACTGACACAAATCTCCCCCTGATTTGGCATATCAGCTTCACCAACCAATATAACATTGCAATTAGAAATTGGCACGCCAATTGGAACAGTAGCCAGTGCCTGTGTCTCCAAAATCTTTGGCAACCTCTTGCAATCAAAATATGTACAATCCCCTGAAACCTTAATTCAAAAGTTGATTTATTTTCCAAATAGAAAATTATTACATAAATTTAAAAAAAAAAAAACAAAAAGAAACATATATTGGAGGATAAGAGCAATTGACATTTTATCAAGATTAGGAGGTACATCACAAAATGAGAAACATGTAAAAACATGTCCACAGCTGCTAATGTATTAATATACACAATTTCAGCATTTAACCTGGCTAAGCAATATATATTAGCATATCATAAGATGAAAAATAAGAAAGCAGAGTGGAAAAATAAAAAGAAAGGAAATTAAGAAGCTAGCCAAAAGAAGCATTTGTAATAGCAACACGTACAAATATGCACTGCACTACATGATTGGATGTAAGATAATAATAAATAGCATGGATAATCTCAAATGAAACTGCTGCGAAGACAAGAACAAAAGCAAGGCAAATTTCCTGTCTTATATTTTGAACAAATAACAAATATATCAGTGAAAAAGAATCAGGAGATTCCAAATATTTAACCTCGGTACTCCCATATAAATTCAAAATAGAGGTCTTAGGTAGTAAATTTGATAGTACATCCCATAAGGACAAAGGGAATGCTTCACCACTTAGCACAAGCAATTCCAATGAACTCCGAATCTGCAAGTTACTTTGCAAAGCAGGAAGGATTGTCCGCATCAGCGAAGGAACAGCAATAAGCCTATTAATAGAGTAGGCCTACACAAGTATTTAAAATCTCATTAGTACCCAAATAGAAGTATAAGTAACAGCACGACAGATTTATAAGCACCAAAAAATGTAAATAAAAGAGAAATCATTCATTACTTTCAGGAAGGAAAACAGCAGAAGTCAGACACGGATAAAAAATGAACCTAAGAATATACAAGTTCTTCAAAGCCTAAACTCTTGCAAAATGCTATACTCCAATATAGGAACTGTATTCTAATCATATAAAACAGAAAAATACTTAGAACAGCTTTATAATGTGGAACTTGAGGATGAATAGAAGATTCCAAATGCAAGCATTTGCAAAGAATCTACAAGCAGAAACGACAGATGCCTTGAACAAAAATTTATTGAACACTGAACTGAAAAATTGCTAGGATGCATGAAAGCCACTATTTTGGTATACTCACCCAACTTTGTTAGTAGATGGGGATCAGGAAAACACTTTCTCCAATTAGCTCTTTAGCAAAAGAAACATTTAAAAATGGCAAAACAGTGAAAATGATTGACCATATAAACAAACAATGATAATACTGAAGAAATCCAATTCAGGAGTATACCTTGAAAGCGTAGCTTGCATATGTTATAAGGAATGCTATGCCATTTTACATAACGGATGCTCCTACTTTGGCTACCCTTAGACAAAACTAAGCCAACACTTCAAAGGATGCATCAAAACTTACAAGGTCAGCATGGGAAAGGGAAAAAAGGTGATATTCAAGTGCCTAAAATAATGAATATTTACAATAAGGATCAACGAAGCAACAAAACTGCATTTGTAATTTTACAATCCAAAAGCATCAATCCCATAAATTTTATGAGTAAAAATTAATTCAAGAAATGACTCGGTAACAGAGGGATTAGCAAAGCTCAGCATCTAAACTCTTTTCAATAATTTAGCAAGGATCAACAACTAAACCTTTTTCAATCTCAGGCTATAATACACATACCTTGACAGTAAACATGTTTTGACAAGTGGTAACTTAATCTGAATAATGCAAGACCAACTTTAATACAAACTCAGATTAAAAATGCATGAACAACAAACATTCTATACAGTAATTAGAAACTACAATAAGCAAGTATACCTGTAGAAAATTGGCTATTGAAAATGGATCTTTTCTCAGCAGACTGAAAGGAGGTATAACCAGCGTACATGCAGTAAGCATGGCACTAAGAAATTCTTGTAAGTGGTCAATAAAGCTTATTGATGTTTTGAACAATAACACTTCATCTCTGCTCAAGGGATAGGATTCTTGCATCCACAGGAAACGATTCAATAGACCTTAGAGAGAGAGAGAGAGAGAGAAGAAGAAGAAGATGATGATGAAAACCAAGTTATCAAGTTGCACTTCATGTACAAGACAAATAAGAGATTGACTAAGCGCAATAGATCAAATTTCAAGCATCATATAGAGACATGAAGATAATGCTTGCGATTTGCTCATTTCTGGCAGAGAAGTATGTCAGTTTATTGTATTGAACTAAAAGTGAAAACAAGCCAAGAGAAAAAGGGCCAACTGCTCCAGTGAGAAACAGAAGTTATTCAATCATCTTTAAATTGCTGGAACACCTTTAACTCTTCATTCATTCCTCGTTTCCTCCAAAATCATTTCAAAAAGATGATTATGACAAACGTCCTCGAATGTGATGTTACACCATAAATTAACTTTAAATAAATCCTAGCATTACATGCTATAAAAAAATTTAGCTCATTCTTGTTCTAATAATAAAAGACCACAGTGTGGTAACTAATACACCGACAAGCAACCAAAAATGCTTACCTTGTTCGGTGCCACACACACCTTTGGGCTTCCCAGTAGATCCAGATGTATACATCAAATAACAGAACGATCTTTGCTTTTCTTTTTCACAAGGCCAAACCAAGTGCAATGGATCAACATGCTCTTCAAGGCTTTCTTCCACGGAAAAACTCAAAACAGGACAAATATCACATTCAGCAAGCCCATTCTGTTTACTAAGCTCACTAAAACCGGCTTTACTAAATGATGAAGCAGAAGTAATAATAAGATCAGCATCTGAAGAAGAAACAACCGACAATATTCTATCTTTCGGCCATGTAGGATCGAGACTCAAGAAGGCCTCTCCACACCTCAAAACCGAAAGAACAGAGATAATATACTCCACAGAAGGCGGCATATATATTCCTAATATTTTTGGCCTATACACATTCTTATGCTCAGCAAGTTGCCCCACTCGTGGCATAGATAATATAGAGGATTCAGATACATCAATTGTGCTCTGCTCGCCATGACCTGCAACAGTTAAGAAGACGATGATCATGACAATAACGTAAATTCTCTCAATATTGGACAATAATACAAATATCAACCATTTTAACTGATTGAGTAAGAAATTCAAACACCTGATGTTGATTGGGGTCTGATAAGGCGGGAATCATGAGAACCGTCGAGAATAAATCGGAGGCGAGAACTGAGGTAGTCAACGGACTTCAGAACATCAGCGAAAGTGAAACACTGGTCTCCTTCACATACGGGTGGACGAGAACACGAGGAGGATGAAGAAGTGGCGGTTTGGACAAATTCTCTATCAAATTGGGGCGCGCCATCGCCACCTGATGGGAGTGAATGTATGGCGGCCAATTTGTTAGGGTTTTTGGTTGCTGCTTTGAGAAACTCGTGGCTTATGCAGCAATGGTCTTCCTGCTGTTCTCTACTGAAGTTACTGCAGGAACTCATCTCCCTTCTCTCTCGCGCGGTAGGGTTCACAATGGATCAACCGACATTCCTCTTTCGGATGGTGGCGCTGGCGCGGATAAATATTGTTTGACCGGGTCAAAGTAGTCCAGTGGAGTATTTAGCTGTACTTGTTTGACCTGGTCAACGTGGACCAAGTCAATAGAATAATATTACATATATAAAATAATTTATATGTGATTTTTATTTATTATGAATTTTACTTTTTTATATAATGCATTTATATTTTTTCTTAAAATATTCAAAAAATATATAACAAAAAATTGAAAAAATAATATGATATTTATACAAATAAATAAATAAATAATTATATTTTTACTTGTAATTTTAAATCAGTATTCAGATTTCAGAATAGCGTTTATGAATCATCAATTTTTTTAGAATATGCTGCACTTCTACTTCCAGAAATGCTGCTCTAAAACTAATAGTGATTTTTTTTATAAAAAAAAATTCAATATCAATTTTACTTTTTTAAAATTTCTTTTATTACTATAAATTATAAAATAAGAATTTTAACAAGGACCAATATAATAAATAATGAATTAAATTTTATTTTATTAGAAACAAGTTAATTATATAAAATATTTTATAACGAAGGTGGTGCTCTCTTTTATAACTAATAAATTGAGAGGTTGCACCAGACTAAATAGTTAAATAATTTCAAAAGAAGATCATGTGGACTACACTCATAATTGTATTAATATAAAATATATTTTTTTTTTCAAATTTCAAATGCTAATTGTATTTTGGAGTTGTTAATAAATTATTATAATGATGTGATCAAAACATTATACCATCAAAATATTCGTTCGGTGTAATTTGCAATCAACTATAATAGTTAATTATAATTTTTTTGCCAATATGATTAGAGTTATTATATTATAATTATTTTTTATTAATATTGGAGAAAATAGGTGTTTATTGTTAAGTGCAATGGCATTGTTGAGGGAAACCAACCACAGAAAGTGACCTCTCCATTTCGTTGCGATATATTGACTTGGACACCTAATCCTTAATTTTCATCATTTTTATTTAATAAATAAAAAAAATACACAAGTCTTTCATTAGATATTAGACTTGGTATTAATTATTATTTAGTTTTTATATCATTTTTTGTTTTATTATTAATTTGTTTGTTTTTGTTATGATATTTTATTTATAGTGAATTATATAAGTGTATATTTATCTCAAATTCCATTAAACTGCTAATTTATCCTTTATTAAAAAATAAATATAATAAATATTTTACGGTCATTTTATATAATTATGTCTCTATTTCTACTTTTATATATATTATAATTCTATTAATAAAAATATTTTCCTCACTTACAAAAATATTCATAATTTATAAATAAATATTTTAGGGCTTTGATCAATCTTGAAAAAGGTTTCTGATAGAGATAGAAAAGTATAGGCCTTATTTATAAGCATCAAGCGTACCTATAACCCTATAATAATTTGTATTGTATTCAGATTTATTATATTTATAGTATACTTAATACGATCTGTTTGTAATATGTCAACATAAATTGACAACTCAGAGAAAAAGAAGTTAGAAATTTAATTATTTTGTAAGAAAAATATTCACATATCGGCTGTCAACAAACTGATCAAAACTTTATACATTATCCCTCAATTTTAAAGAAATTGTCCTTTTCCTTCGATAGCCCAATTTATCATATTAGATTGTGCTTTTATTTTTTAAAATTAATCCGGTTATAAAATTAGTTCGATTAATTTGGAATATATTTGATAAAATTTTAAAAAACGTATAAAATACTATTTTAAAACTCTAAATTTATAATTAAATTAAAAGAGTATTATAACAATCTGCAAGTGAAAGGGCCGCAAGGCCGTGGTCATCATCACAATAATAGCAGTATTGCATTTTCTCCCAAAACAGAAATGCAATATAACAATAATTATTTCAAATTTTTTCTTCACAATTAATATTTTTTCTCTTTGAAAATTATAATTTATTCCTTTAATTTTTTTTAAAATATTATTTAATTTCACCGGACTTATCAATTTATTTACGAAAATAATTAAATAAAATTAATTTTATTAATTATATATAATTTTTTATAATAAAATTAATTAATATAAATAAATATATGAATCATTTTAAATAAAAATCGATCGCTTTTCATCCACGGAAGTTAGGTGGCATTACTTACTTAGGATAAGTGGTGAAGCAACACGGAATTTAAAATGCGTAATTGTTATCTTTAATTTTTTTTAAATGTATGAAATAATATATAAATTTATATTATTTTTAGTATTTATCTGCTAAAAAATAAATTTGGCATCTCTAATTTAGAAATTCTTGAATTCTTAATTCCGCCCCTGCTTAGGATCTGCCAAATCTAATTTAAAAAAAAAAAATGAAAGTGGATTCATCTTAAAAATGGGACATAACATGACCAACTAATCTTCTTTAATTATGTAAAAATGCAGAGAATAAATTATTCTCCAACTTTGATATATGCCCTCAGCTCTCGCCTTAGCAAACGCTCTATAGTATATAATTAAATAAATAATTTATTAAATTTAGGATTCTATATTTATTTATGAATTGAATTGATAATTTATCAACATAATAGAGAATAATCTATTCAAAAAGGTAGGAAAACTGCATTTTTTTTTCTAAAAATGTTGGATCCAACGTAGTAGAGAAATTTGCATTATTTTGGCATGTGAGGTATGCCCAAATGGCTAGTGATTTTCTTTAACTTTTTCATTAAATGTCTTAAAAAAAAAAAGCATAATGTTCATTCATAATAAAAAACAAATATTTGTAATCAAATATGATGTGACTCATTCTATAATATTTTGGATTTGACCAATTTTCTCAAGAATAATAATAGTAATAATAACCATAAGAATTTAACATGGATAGAACAGAAAAAAAAAAAAAAAAAACATAATTTTTGTTATCATCATTTTTTACGAGGCAAGTCTAACTTAACAACTATTGGTAAAAATATATTCATTTAGATATAAAAAAAACTGTCTTAAAATACCTGTTGAAAAATGTCGCATCTCATAATAGATGAGGACAAAACAAACCGTACAAAAAATGAGAATGCAAATTTTCATTGTAAAAAATACAAACTAAAATTCAAAAAGAGATAAAAAAAAAAAAACTAAAACAAAACACATATATTCGATGAACAAAGAAAGATTTGAATTAGCGTGTATAAAATGAAGAAACAAAATGAGGAAAGGCTACGGTTGGGACTAAAAGTCCACGCGAATCCTTAAAGAACGATCAAACTAAAACAAATAGAAGAAAAGAAGACGGTGACGATTAGGTTTCAAGAGAGAAAAGAAGAAGCTTTTCAATAAATGTCTAAAAATATTAATTTGAATTTACACCGAATAGATCCACTGAGAATTAAAATTCTCTCAAATTTAAAAACTGCTATATACTCGGACTAAATCACAAGACATTTTTTAAAAAGAAAATATTGTTATCATTCCATATCACGTTTTGGGGATTTATTGAAAATTTTGATGATAGACTATTTTTTTTTCTATAAGAGTTAGCAATGGGCTAATAGGAAATTAATTAAAAATATTAACTTTTGCAGGCTAATTAAATCAATCAAGGAGCTAAAATATTAGATGGAGGAAGATCAAAATTTCAGGTCCTAAAAGTCAAATTGTATATGCAAGATCTCTATAGTTGTGTGTTTTTTTAAGGTTACAAAATAAAAAATAATAAAAAAGAAAATAAAAAATTATAATTTAATTTAAATTAGGAATTTCCAGAGCTCCTGCCATTCTCATACCTTGTGAGGAACATGAATCTTCCCGTTGAGATTGATCTCTTCAGAGCAAGAGGACTTCTAACCAAATTCAAGATGCCAAGTTTGTTCTTTTCTGTATCTCTCGTTTCATCATCGTCGTCATCTTCGTTAGTTCTCAGAATATCAGCAATTGACATCTGATTATGGCACATGGAAGAATTCAATGAAACTGACCTTCTAATGGGTTGGATCCCATTACCATTATTTTCACTCAGTTCAAGATCTTGAACTGCAGGCTTTGGTGGTAAATTGAAAGGAAGATCATCATTAATTTCAAGAACAAGATTAACTACAGCTTCCTCCTGAACAAACCTCTCCAAATCTTGAATCACTAAAACTGAATCATTGTTCATTTGCTGCTGGTATTGTTGTGCAGTCACAGCGGTGACAGTAGTAGTGCTGGGCGGAGTTTCTTGATTTTCCAGCGGAGGTGGTTGTTGGGTAGGAGCGGAAGCAATATTAGCACGGCAGAGAGGGCAGGTCGCTTGAGATTTTAACCATGTGTCGATACAGGGGAGATGAAATGCGTGGCCACACCTGGGCAACAATCTTAAGCTCTCATTTTCTTGAAATTCCGTCAAACAAACAGAGCAATCGGTGCCGTCAATTACGAATCCATCACCTTTCTTATATTTGCATACAGTAATTGACTTAATAACAGAATCATCTAATCCAGCAGCAGCGGTGTTAGTACTACTCCCCTGCCAAGATTCATTAGTATGTTGATGATGCTCATCCCACCCGATACTATCACCGTCATGGCCGCGGCGCCGGCGGCAATACTTAGAAATGATGGTATAGTAACTGACCAAGATGAAAGCACTAGCCAAAACGCCAATAACAGCAATAATAAGAGGGGAAAAATCGGTGCCGGAGCCACCATCATCAACGTCGCCGAGTGAAAAAGGAGGGGGAGGGGGGAAAATGATGTAGCACCATTGAGGACAATAGATGCTGCAAATTCCTTGGGAACAATCTTTATAAGTGTCATAAGTTTGCCATGGATTCTGATTTCCAACAGAACCCATGTTGTCGAATCTTTTGATAAATTCTGCAAACAGTTGTTTTATGGTTCACTTGCCTCTAACATTTACAAGAAACAGAGAGATATGGTGTGTTGAAGAAAACAGAGTTTGGGGCTCAGGATTAGAATAGATGCCAAGCGAAGCGAAGCAAAAAAGGAGGAGCAGAGGAAGTTGATGTGTCTCTCACTCTTCCCTTCTCTCTATCCCCACTCTATATTTTCTTTTTTTACTTTAATAGTATTTGAAATTATTCCGATTAATATAAAATTTATTAAATTTTAAAGCACGATATATTTTTTTTTTTGACTTTTTTTTTTCTCTAATCTTCTTTATTCTTTTTGGGGTCTTTAATAAATTTTCTTTTGCTTTGGCTTTGGCTTTGTTTGTTTGATGGGAAATGATGGTTTGTTGACCTCATTGGAATTTTTTTTATTATTATTAATTTAGAACCAAGGAGTCATTTATCAATAGGTGAAGTACCGTTTAAGCATAATTGGTTCATCTTTCTAAGAAAGAAAGAAAAGCTTAATGGGTTAATGGTTGGTAAAGTGTAGGTGAGTGAAGTGAGAGGAGCGGTGGCCTCTTGTTGAAGTCTCAGCAACTTTTTTGGCTCACTGGCCACTGCGATGTTGCCACGTAACAGAGGGGAATGTGGCAATGGTTTGAGCGCTTAAGTGTCTGATGTGGAATAAATTCATTGGTTCAACAGAGAATTGGGTCGGTTTAGGTCTGTGCTTTGCATGTAAAACAATTTCCAGCTCAGCGCCGTACTTTCCAGAAGAAAAGCTCATGCTGAGAGCCCTTTTTTTTTT
>CATIWF010095303.1:0-18312 GCA_949630135.1 Balakata baccata
ATGCACAACTAACTATTGCCCTAATGAACAACTGTTCCTAAATTAAGACTGTCTTCAAACAATACAAGAAAAACATAATATTAAATGCAATCATCAGCCCACTTAATTGGGCGTGATTAATTTCATGGAAGCTGAAGGAAAATTTAGATTCAATTTCAGTCAAGGAGTCATCTTTTTTGGTATGAAGTAAAATGGCTTGAAGAGGAAAACAATTCCTTAATTTCTTATTATTCCTATAGGAAAATAGCTTTCTAGGAGCAATTTTTATTGGATCAGAATGTTGGAGAGCTTGGGTACGGCATTGCCCATCTTGGGTGGCCCAAATAATTAATAAGGTCCAATATCTACATCTAGCACATGTTGGGCAATGCATTATAACCCATTGGCATTTTTACATAATTATGAATTCATGTCTAATTATTTATATAAATACCAGCACTTAAAATTTTTTCCAAAAAGCATTTAAAAATATTATAAAAATATCAAAACTCAAAAGTCAACTTAAAGTATATTAAAAGTATATCCAATATTTACTACCAGGTATCTACCTAATATTTACTAGAGATTTATCCAAAATTTACAAAAAATTTATCTTATTTTTACTAGAAAATTAGTAAAAGTTAAAATTAACAAAAATTTTTCAGAGATTTACTGAATGTTTATTATAAAATTAATAAAAGTTGAAGTTGCCCAATATTTACCAGAAATCTACTCAAAATTTACCCAAAATTTATTAGAAACTTGCTCAAAGCTTACTAGAAAATTAGTGAAAGTCGAAGTTATCTAAGATTTGCTAGAATTCTACTCAAGATTTACAAAAAATTAGTGAAAGTTAAAATGTTCACTAGAGATTTACCCATAGTTTACTAGAAATCTATCCAAAATTTACCAGAAAATTAGTGAAAGTTGAAATTATCTAAAATTTACTCAAAATTTAGTAGAGATCTATCCAAAATTTATTCAAAATCTATCCGAAATTTATCCTACATTCAATCAATTTAACAACTAAAATTTACTAAAAATCTATCAAATTTACCAAAATAAATAATTAAATTAATTACATAATAATTAAAAATAAATAAAGGCATGCATAAAGACAAGTGAAAGACATGCGAATTAATAAAATTCTTTGAGATGGTCTTACTGTCAACTTAAAAGAATCAACACATTCTTGTTTCTTTCGGCACCAATCAGTGCTAGCTCTCCATCTTTATCCTTGAAATCATCCTCACTCTCATGAATATAACATTTCTTGGCTTGATATATGAGGGCAAGTGGTGCTCCTCCAGATATTTTAAGTTGTGCTTCAAAGGGAGATGAAGTTGTCATCTTTGAAATCGAAAAATTAAAAAGACGTAAAAAACGAAATTATTTTTGATATAAATGAAAAGAAAAAAAATGTATATATTTCTATAAATAAAATACATAAGCACGGTTATTTGTGAAAATTCCTCCAACCCATTTAACGTCAAAACCTATTTAATTATTATAGTAACTCTGTAAATTTCATATTGGCAAATTAGTCGTGTCCTATGAAATCACTTTCTCGATCGGGACCTTAGTCCAGTAGCTTATACAACTCGGGAGAGGGACAATTCCACTCAGGACAAAAGTGCCATAGTGAAAAAATCCATCGCAATTGAGAAGCATTTTGCGCTCGCGATTTTGTCTTTCTTGCTCGCAATTTTTCCTCGACTCAGTTTTCTCTCTTTCGGTTTTTGGATCCAATCCAAAAGCCTATTTCACTTTTTCTGTGCATCTTTAATGCGTGTGATGCATTAGCTTCCTTGTTATGTTTGTCACTTAGATCAATACTTGATCTCAAGTAAGTCATGAACGGTATCTGATAACATATATTGACCCCCAATTGACAGGAAAATTAATGGTCTGACTACAAATATTTTCATATACAATATCCGTGCAATTTGTCATTTCACCTTCCTATACCCCACTCAGTTCAGATAATGGACTCAATGTTAGCTCTCATTAGACTGACTATGTTACATCTAGTCCGAATAAATGTTAGATATTGTTTTTGAAACTCATTACTCTTACAGATATATCATTAAAAATTATCTTCATGATATTCCTACTCTAGCCAAAGATTCATGAGTAATGATCTTGATAAGAGGCCGTGAATATATTCTTCTTATAGCAAGAGTGGTGAATCAGTATTCAAGATAATTTTGAGCATATTAAGTCTAAGGATAGTTGCACTATTACTATGTTGAAATTATCACTGACATAAAACAGAGAATTCATGTGAAAATCTTATAGCAGGTCATCCAAAAAACTTGTCTACTCTAGCAAGCATTCGTATGTTAACTCTAGATATCTCATATTTGCAGATTATGAGATCTACTGCTTGATCCAATTAAAGAGTATAACACATGCTACTCTACTCGGATCAACAATGTCCAGTCTCGTTGATCCTATAATTAGGAATAATTTAGATATAATCATAATTGCACATGATAGGAATATCAATATCATTATCTCATTATAATTTCCTTTATGTTTTGATTATATCACGAACTTTATTAATTGATTTAAGATCCGATCAATTCATAATATAAATGAACATCAATAAATGAAAACGTCTTTTATTCATATGAAATGAATTTGTATAATAAATGTTAAAAGTGATCGTCTTTAGAGCACATCTCTAACACTAACTTAATGAGCCTTCATTATTTTTCTCTTTCATTCACAAAATGCCATTGTTTACTTGCTCAATGGGAGGAGTTTAATGTTATATAAAATGACGCTGTTTTTTAAAAATATTTAGGGCAAATTTTCCTCTTTAGTGCACTTCGGACAACCACATTATTATTTTTCATGTCATCACTATCTAATTAAATTTAAATTTTTTAAAATTTGGATATAATTGTGAAAAAAATGTAAAATTCAGATTTCTTTTTATATAATTTAGTCTTCTTTTTATTAATATATTGAAGAATTATTGAGGAGCAGCATTAGAGCTTCAAGCTTGCTGAGGTGTTGCTACATTATCATGAGCATGCGACTCAAGCACGAACGTGATGCATTGTGAAGCTTGCAACTAGTGCGGGAGCAATCCCAGAGCAAAAGTACAATTAGTTATAGCGCATACACGATGGTTATATCACGAGTGTGATAGTTATCAGTGTGTCTCAAAGGTTGTACGTTAAACACACCTGAGTTTTAATTTATTGTAAAATGCATCATTTAGAGTAGGAGGGAAAGATTGTTATGTGCAGTTTTTTTGGTCTTTCTTTTCTTTTTAGCTTAGCTGTGTATATAAGCTGTTTCAGAGCTATGGAAAGTGTGTGAAGCATTCTTCCAATTTCTCCAATTCTCTAAAATCCTTATGGTATCAGAACAATTGCAAATCCTGAAGATTGCGGTATGAGTAATGGCTTTCTTACTCTTTGCTTTAGCTTCTAATCATTGATTAAACATTTTATTGCTTGTTCTGTTATTATGGTTGATTGACTATCGATTACGATTTCTCGTCTTTCTTGAAAAATGAGTGAGAATCAAAGGGGAAATAATCTAATTCAGAAGAATCTAGGTCTAGAAACGGTGATAATTGAAATACGGAAGAATCTATGACTAGAAGTGGTGATCATCCACTTCACTTGAATGCATCTAACAGCCCATGCATAGTGCTAGTAACGAATCCTTGCTTTGCGTGCTAAAAATAAACTCAATTTTATCGAAGGAATTGTAAAAGTGCCATATGACGAAACATATATAGGATTATGAACGATGGTTTAGGGTAGATTCCATGGTGATCTCATGGATCTTGAATGCTATGACTAAAGAAATAGCTAAATCCTTTATATATGTTGCATCTGCGAGGGATTTATGAAAAGATTTGGAGGAAAACTTTCAGTGAATACAATGGACCGTAGCTATATCAACTGCAAACATAGAATACTTTTGTAGGGCAAGGAAACATGTCTGTCAATGCTTATTATACAAAACTCAAAAGGCTTTGGGATGAATTGCTCATGTGGAAAATGCAAATATGGTGCGACAAAGATGATGGAGGATGTGGCTTATTTTAATCAACTCATGCAGTTTCTAATGAGTTTGGGTGATTCTTATGACAATGCATGAAATCATATTTTTATATTGGGTGAATTTCACTTACGGTCCTCCAATTATATAACTCGTAATAACTCGGTATTTGAAAGATTATTTGTAACACAAAAGTATCTCAATTATCTAACTCGTAATAACTCAGTACCTAAAAGATTATTTGTAATACAAAGGTATTCCAATTATATAAATTGTAACAATTCAGTACTTTAAAAATTATTTGTAACACAAAAGTATCTTAACTTTTATTTTGTAACTAAATAGTATTTATGTCTTTAACTATTATGGTTCATTTAGCATTGTGTTTGGAAAAAACGTTTTTCGGAAAAAAAAATTGTATTTTTAACTTTTTTGAGTTTTGAAAATTATTTTTGGTAAATACAGATAAATATATATGTTTTTTAGAAGTATATTTGGAAAAAAAATAATTCATAAAAATTAAAAAAAAATTAGTCAATTAAATAAAAAAAATTCAAAACCTGCTTTTGGAACACTTAACAGTACTCTCAAACACCTCATAGTCTCTTTAACAGAAGTATAACATGAAATGTCTAGATAAATTTTAATAAAAACAAAATTAGTTGTAATACAAAGTTAGTAAAATTGAAATTTATCTGATGTGAATATTACATCTAATTTTATTTTTATTAAAATTTATTTGATGTGGATATTTTATATCATACTTATGTTAGAGAGACTAACATTTAAATACGGAAGTACTATTTAGTTACAAAATAAAAGTTGAAATACTTTTGTGTTGCAAAATAAAAATTGAGGTACATTTATGTTACAAATAATGTTTCAGGTACCGACTTGTTACGAGTTAGATAATTGAGGTACTTTTGTGTTATAAATAATATTTCAAGTATCGAGTTGTTACGAGTTATATAATTGGAGGACCGTGGGTAAAATTCACTCTTTTATATTGGATCGTCTACCCTCTTTCAGTAAAGCACACTCAATGATGCTAAGGTTAGGGAGACAAATAATGATAAACATGAGCATTGAAGAAAGTGTGGAAGGAAATGTCATGTTTGCTAGAGCATCACAGAATGATAGATAGAACTATGCAAAGAGCAATTATAAGAAGGAGCAAGGCAAGGGAGATGACAAGTATTGTGATTTTTGTAAAAACTCTAGCCATATTAGGGACACATGCTTCAAGTTGAATGGAGTTCCTGAGTGGTACACAAAATTGAAGCAAAAGAGGCAGAAAGAACAAAGGGAAGTGCAGGCTAATATGATTGAAGATGATGACATGAAGGAAGAAACCTTGGATGCAAATCAAAGAATGCAACCTTAGTAATATATAGCAGAGCTTATAAGCAAGAGATTTCCAAGTAAATGAAAGGAAATCAGATGCAGGCATTCAGTTTCATGCATTTTACAAGGGTTGAAGATGATTTTGCAGGTATGATACATTCTTTAAATGCTAATGTAAAAAGTTATAGTTACTGGATTTGGGTAGTGGAACAACTAACCATATTTGTGCAGATAAAATGATGTTCAGAGAACTGTTCCCCCTACCACAACCCATAAGAGTTCATATCCCAAATGGATCTATTATGAGAGTTAACATAATAGGCCATATAGACCTGTCACATACCATAAGCTTAACTGGTGTTCTTTATCTACCAACTTTTAACCACAATTTGTTATTATAAGCAAAATAACAAAAGATAGCCATATCCAACTTCTCTTTACTCGCAATTCTTGTATATTGCAGGACCTAAAGAGTAGCAAGCAACTTGTTCTTAGAAAGTAGTGGGTAATATCTTCATCCTAAATACTCAATATCCTTTTGTGTCTCAAAATAAAATCTCAAGTTCCTTATTATCAATTTATGACACTGTAAATCATATTTCTATAAATAATGATTTGTTTTGGCACAGCAGACTTGGTAGGGTTGGCCATTTTGAATCGGAATCGGCTGAAGCAGATTGAAATCGGTCTAGTCAAACTTGCACTAAATCAAATTGTCAGTCAACAATTTCGAACTAGATCTGGACCGGTTCTAGGCCAGTTCCAAATTATTGGAACCGTAATCGTTGATTCAAGGTTGGAACCGTTGATTCAGAGTTCCAAACTAATTTTTTTTAAATAAATACATATATATATATATTATAATATTTTTACAAATAATATATTTATATCATAATATAATATAAATAAATTTTAATTCATGTACACAATTCTTTTTTAAATTTTCAGATGTGGGAGAAATACACTCACTCATCACATATACATAGAAAAAAGTTGTGGTCTTTTATCCCACATCTGAAAACTTAGAAAATAGTTGAGCACTCCTTCTTTATAAAAGGAGAGAATACTTCTCTTTTAAAATCACTCATATGACATGTAACATGTTACTACCCAAACTCGCTAATAGGAAGCATCAATGTTAAGCTTCCAATAGTTTTCCTGTAGGCATAACCAATGAATGATTCTAGGAATATAGCGATGAGAGGCAATTATTTTGAAGGAAGAAAATTCTTCCATAAACCTTTTAGCTTGGCGTTGCACCTCGAGACTAAGTTAGAAAAGAGGCATTGCATCATTACCAAAAATCACTACAATCTTGCATTTCCAAAGGAGCCAATAGCTCAACCCAAACAAATCAGGTCCCCATTAGCAACCAACATACCTTAGCACTTTAAGTTCTTAAGAATCCACATATACAACGACACATTAACATCAAAGAAGCCAAGTTTAAAAGCTTCTAGCAATAAGGAATTACCATAATTGGAATGCAATAAAACAATCCTTCACAATAAAACACTTTTAGTTTGTTTTGAGCAAGGTTATGGTGTTCAACCTATACTTTAGTATATGTTGTATCATAGAAGTCAAATGCCGGTAAACCTAAATACTAATGGTAAGAGGCGAATTTGTTTTAAAGATATTGTATGAAATATAGACCTCAGATTATACTCTTCTCCTTCTAACCGTATACCCAATACTAGATTAACATCATTATACCACGTTTTTAACACCAATAACTAAAGCAATATTGCTAGTGGAGGTGCTAGTGTTGGTTGCAACATCAAAATTAGCTTTGAGATAGGTTCATTTGGTCTCAAAACCCCAATGATAACTATTCTGTCAAATTTGCAATTGTTGTCATGCCTTATATCCCACTTTTGCCCTCTACATCTTGTGTGGCTATAATTTGAAAATTTTTTGTCCCCCCTAAGGTCAAAATTTTCTCTTGGCTTGCAATTCTCAATAGGTTGAACTCTAGAGATACTTTGAGTGCAAAAGGAATTATTCCAGTCAATAATAATCTTTGTCGTCTCTGTAATAATGTGATGGAAACAGCGGTTCATCTACTGGTTTTGTGCCCAACAATTTACATCTTGTGGTATAAATTATATGCTTGGTGAGGCTATCAATTCCAAATTCCTTAAAGGAGCTCTTTCATCAGTGGGAGTAACTAGTTACGGGCTCTTTCTAATAGAAGATTTGGCTATAAATTTTCATGCTATTATCTGGTCAGTCTAGCAGGTATGTAATGAAGTAGTTTTCAAGGGAAGAGCTTCAAAATCTAAAAATCTTTTCATTCTCATTGGATATTGATCCGAAGCATAGGTACATGCCATTAGTGATGAAGGTGTTATGCAAAATCAAGATCTATTTCTATGTGTTGATGCTAGTAAGCTTCATAGATCGTGTGCAAAAATTAAATCTCCCACTTCTGATTGGATTATCCCTCCTCCAAATTTTATTAAATAGAATACAAACGGTTCCTCTCTTAGTAAATCTGGACTTGCGGGAGTAAGAGGTGTTCTTCGAGACTACAAGTAATATCCTTTGCTTATTCTCATTGCCATGTGGTATCATGGATTCCAACGCTGCTGATGTAGTGGCTATCAGGTACGCTTTGTACATCATAGTTGAACATGATTCTTCTCCCTTCCCATGTATTATTTGTGAATCCAATTCAATTAATGCAACTACTTGGCTATCCAAGAAGGATGACTCTAAACTATGATCTTTTCATGAATAATTTTGTCTTGTTGAAACCTTCAGGCAGAGATTAGGGTCTACCCTCTTTGTCTATGCAAGAAAAGAGAACAATTCAATGGCTAATTGTTTAGTTAAACAATGTGTGTCTAGGTCTAAAAATTTTATCGCTTGGTTATAATTGTGGACTTATATTTTGATTGCTTTTAATTCGTATTAGCTTTTTTAGCTATTTTCTTTCGCTATGATACGAGGCTTGTTCATATCGTCTATTGTTGATATATTAGTTCTAGGCAGATATTTTTTCATCATTTTGAGTTCTTTGCTATTGGTGGTTTTTTCCTTTATTAATAAAATAATATTCAAGCTTATGAAAAAAAAAGTTTTGAGAAAGCCTGGAGGGTTACAACTAAAATTTAAATTTAAAATTAGAAAACCAATTCTAAATTTATTTAGATTTATATCTATTCAAATAAAAGCTAAAATTCAAATTATTTGAAAATTATTATCATATTTTTTTTTTATATTTTTTCAGTTAGATGTCATAATTTCAGCAAATTAAATTCGCGTGCACAGATCAATTTTAAGAGGCCATAACTTTTGACTTCAGATGAGTTAATACCCAATCGTAGAGGCTTAATACCCGTAACAGCCAGTTTTTGGACTCAAATTCAATAATTTGAAGCAGTTTTGTGGGCTTCGAAAGTTTTTTGTTTCGATTTTTAGAGGCAATTTTGTGCTTATTTTGATTTACCCTTCTGGATTTTGTGTTGGCCTCACGAGTTTCCCCCTTGACAATTAATTTGTTCTTGGAAGCTCAATGACTACTTCGATCCCTGATCCTCCCAGCGCCATTGCACCTGTGATTGGGAATGAAGTAAAGCCTTAGAAATTAAGGATGACGTGATTAATAAATAAATTTTCTTTGCTCCGAATTAAGCAGATAAGGTTGTCGTTTTATTTAAAATCAATGCCATTTATAAGAATTGCAGTTGATTTGATTTTGGTACAAGAAATCCGATTAAAATTTTGAACTTTAAACCTTACAGCTTTAGTTATCGAACAGTAATATTAAACTAAAGTTTATTGGTGGGTATTGCAATTGATTGTTACAACAATTTTGTCATTGTCTAAAATTAGTACTGTTGCAATTGGTTGTAATTAAATCGTTGCTATTTCACAAAATAAACATTGCAATTAATTTGTATCAAATTGTTGCCATTGACAAAATAACTGCTGCTTTGCTTACAAATTAGTGTAAAATTAATTGTTGCTTAAATTTAGAAAATATAAAATGTTACCTTCGGTACATTTAAGACCATCGTTTTTTTAGCTATTGTAGTAAGATGCTCAAAAACAAACTATTGCAATAACATACCCAAGTGGGAGTAAGTGCCAAAGAATAATAATTTGCCTTGTCCTTTTAGTTTTGTGCACGTTAAATGTGTCACACTTATTATTATATTAATGTAATCAGAACTTGGGTAACTCGGCATTTTTATTTATTATATATATTGTGGGGCTAACATTTTAATTGCAACTGAATTTGATGAAAAATAGATTAGAAGTATGAAAAATATGATGAAACTCGTTGTAAATTATAATATTATCAAATAACAATGGTTTAAAGAAAAGGTATGGTGCGAAAATGCGTGTGGAATAGGGCCAAACTAGCGCTTGGCTTATTGAATGGAATTGAATACTGATGCCTACACATGAAACATGAGAAATATATATATATATATTTGCAATATGTTAGAAACTTATTTTTTTAAGGGGGTCTGATTAAATATTCAAACGATATTTTATAGTCCTAACTATATATAATACCAATGTCATTAAATTAAAATTTATTGTTACCACACACTGCAACAAATATTATATTTAGGGATGAATTTCTTTGGTATCAAAATATTTTGGTCCCCAAATTACTGTTCACAGTACCAAAATTAGAAATCGCCGCCAATTCTTCTGATTCGTCCACGGAATAACCTTAGTGCATGCGGGAAGAGGAAAGAATTGCGGGAAAAAGAATTAGGTACGAAATTTGACAATTAAGGGTGAAAGTATGTAGCAGAGAATTGTTCCAATTTTTCAAGACACCTTTCGTCCTCTAAAGATTTCCTTTCCCATTTTAAGGTCATAATATTTACATTATTTACCAAAAAATTATCTAACTCTTTCCTTGCTTTATCGTCTGCAATCAAATCCTTAACTTAGGTCGGTTATGCTGGTAAGCGAACGAAGGGAGCTTCTTCCAAACTTTGATCTGAGATAACTGGTTGAATTTTTGCGTAACAGGGTTACCGCAGCTAAGATAGCCTCTATGAAGAAGACTTTATCGGGAACCAGTAAGGGTTTTTCCAGTGGAATAACATCTTCTAGTTGTTCTTCTGTTAGATCAAGACAAGAATCAACTTGAGAGAGGGATTTGATTATTCAGAATTACCTTGCAGAAAATTTTTATCGCCGTTCGGTTCTTGGTTTTTCCACTCGATCATCTCTGTAAGCGGATTTTTCTTTTACTTTTCTTTAATTGTACACTGCATATTTGGAATTCTAGGTTTTGTGGTGCAGGGGAAAAAAAAATTCTCACACAATTCTGCAATTTCCTCTCTTTCATTCTCTCTGTCTGTGGAAATCTGATTTTCTCATCTGGATTTCGCTCTTCTATCTCTCTTTGGTTACTTAAATTGATCAATCTTTGTAAATTGTTTTGAATTTACAATATGATACTATATGCAAGATGCTAATGATGGATTGTAGAGAAGACGTGGGATTTGGGGGAAAGACCAGGTTAAAGAAAAGGATAATGAAAAGCTTGTGGCAAGATTTTCAGTTCGCAATTTACTTTGCAAAAATTCTAAAACATTATAAAACAATTTTTACATTTATAAGTAGTTGTTTATACCGTTTGATTTGACAACATAATCATTTGTCAAAGGGATATGATCATCTCTCTAGGTTTTTGGCTGGACATGATCAAATATAATGATCTAGTTAAAGATCTATGATTGCTTATTTGGCTAAGTTTGGTTTTGGCTTTTGTTAGTTTTGGAACAATCAAGAGTGTCAAGTAATTGCCAAATTATTTAGAACTGAAGAATGTCTTTCGTTGCGCTCTGGTGGAGATGGAAAAGGGTCAAAAGGCCAAAAAAATCATTGCAGAGATGGCTCAATTTCCTTTCATGGTGGGTGGGATGCCAAGTCCTGTGAAGGCACGACCTGCTGAAGTTGGCATGTTTGATGAACGCCCAAAGAAGCCTGGTAGAGTGATAAGTTGTCATTGGATAGACTCAAGTGACTCTGATTTTGATGTAGCTACGAAACTGAAGCGTCTTATTGAAAAGCATGCTGCAAAAGCTTCTTTTTTGCTTAAGGTAAGTTTCTTCTAAATGTACTTACTTATATACATTTGCTTGTTGTCTTCTGAAGGTACTTATATACATTTGCTTGTTGTCTTCTAAGGTACTTACTTCTATATAGCTTTAATGCTTAACCAAACTTAAAGCTTTCTTCACCTATGCTCCCTTTATGCTGCTAGTAAGTCTTTTGCTCTCTTTAGCTGCATTTACTTTTTCAATCATGTTTAGTTCAAATGCTGCTGATAATTGCTATTTTCATTCTCTTTTTCCTTCTCAAAATTTTTAATTTATAAGTTATGCCTAAGCTTATATATAATGTATATAATTCAACTTATTTTATCTAGAATCTTGAATGCTTCAAAGCAACATTAAGGCATTTCTATGTGCTTATCCATTCTTCCTCTTATAATCAAAGCAGGATCAAGCTTCTCCACATAATTTTTGCCATGTTTAGTTTACTAAATATGATCCCACTAAATTTTCTCCACTGCATGCCGTAAACAAATATGATCAATAATTAAAATTGGTTTATGATGAGAAATTTGTTTCTTGAATTGACAAAATTTTTCGATTTGGTATCATATTGGTAAGTTCTTTCTTGCATTTTTTATTTTCTTTATTTTCTGTTCTTTTTTATCTTGGTGAAAGGTTCAATTTTTCTATTGATATGGTTTAATTTTTTGAAATACCACCTCTTTGTTCCTCTGTTGCAGATCTCATAATGTAAAAGATGAATATCACTTTACTGGGTTCAATGGCGTGGCCATCCCAAAACATTATCTCTATAAGTAAGTCAAACATCCCAAGACATTTTATTTTAGCTAACTAAACTCATCTGTCATAATTTTATCCAGCATTTTTAACTATACTCATCTGTTTATTGAACAGATATAAATCTGCAGTATATGTATTAGGAACATTGTCTTTGTGATTTGTATATGTTAGTATTTGGTAGTTTGTAGATTTGGACTTGTCTACTACTAGATCAGGATTTGGATATATATAATTACCATTGTGCAGGAAATCATGTTTTCCTAATTGTTGTTTTCAATTCAAAAGCCAATGATGATCTGCATTTGTATCTGCCATCATCCTAACTTTGATATTTTATAGTATGGGATATGAGAAATCTTATAATGCAATATTTGGTAGATGAATATCAGTAGGCTAATGTAGCGAATAAGAATTTGTGCTAGCGGATAAACATTAAAATTCATAATTCAATTTTTTAGGAAAATTGTTCTCATATAAAATTGGTAGAAGACAGGAAAATGTGGGTTGAGATGGTTTCAGCTTCACTTTACATATGGAGCTACCAACAACCGACAATTATTATTCATTTATAGATGGCATTAGGATAAATGAATCTTTTTGTGATTAAATAGATGTAGTATCTATAAAGTTGTTTAACAGATACATTGAATTTTTTAGTTTCTCTATTTTTCCTCATTCAAACTTCATATGAACATGTTCACAAATCACAATTTTGGGGCTGCAATTTTCTTACTCTTCATAATGAAATACGTCAGAGTCAGACCATCATTCTCAATTCAAGGTTATATATTATCAAAGCCATCGTTTAACTTATGTGATCCAACAGTATCTTTAATTTTGCATGGGTACATTATGGGTCCTAATGGATTTTGTGAAGTTTTTTGGGAAGAACAATGATGTTAATTCACTCACCAAGGGCGTCATTAGATGTATTTGAATGTTTAAACCGCACAAGTATGTACATGCCTAATTTTGGTAGTTCAATAGTATTGAACTTAAGTTTTATAATTTTCATGTGTAAGACAGCATATGTTGTTCAAGTAATGAAAATCTTGCACGTAGCTTAATCTAGTATGATGAATATTTACTGAAATGATGGTCTTATCATTTTGTATTTTAGTTATTCCATACAAGTAGCATGGAAGCCGTGATGCTATTTTAAATGATAATGTAAAATAAATTCCGTTAGGGAAGAAAAAGGAAAAAAAAAATATAAACCATTAATGAATAAAATATTATAGGTGTGTTCCAAAAGTAGAAGCAAATAATTTTATTTCATGATTGGTGACCAAAGATTTAAAAATCGTCGCCTATAATATTATTAAGGACAAAATAAGTTTGTCGTTGAATACCAATTTCTGACCAAACAAAAGTTGTCCCTAAACACTAAACCATTTATGGACGAAAGACTTGTATAGTCCCAAAATAATGAATAATTGGCGATGATTACAAGGTAGGAGGGACAAATTTTTGCACTTTTAGCGACCAAAATTCCGTCGCCTGTAGTTAAGATGTTTAAGGACGAAATTCGGTTTCGTCATAAATAATTACACATTTAGGGACGAAAGCAGTATTTTGTAGATTAAAGTATTTAGCGACCGAGTTTCTGCCACGAAGCTGAGGACGAAATTTTTTTTAGTTCTAGGAAAGGATCCGCGATGAAAATTGAAATTTTAGAGATTTCCTAATTTGGTTGCAGTGACACTCATTTTTACTGATTGCCATTTTAAAAGATATTTAGACATATCTTTTTGTGCCTTTTGAAGATGTGAAAAGCTACGTTAAAACAACTACAGTTCATTTGATATGGAATATTGTAGGGATTAGTTACTAATTTTATGTTTGGTTCAATAAATTAAATTTAAATGGCTTTCTAATGGTTTACTAATCCTATAGGATGGGTCTTAATTAATACCCACCTCTCCATATCTTTACTAATTTCTACCTAAAATCTTGAGCTTTGTGGTGCAAAGAGGGGAACAAAAATGCTAAACATTTATTTGCATCAAACAGAGGTAGATGCAACTTTATTGGTCTTATCTCCACTAAAGATGGTGATCTCTCTTTCTCCGAAGATATTCATCAAGGTATATTATAAATTACTATAGAATGATCTTCAAAGAGGTATCTTTTGTCAGACCTTTTCTTGTTTCACATGAATTCAAAAAGCTGTTAGTAAAAAATGCATCTCTTCTAGAATTACCATTTAGCCTTGAAGAAGTTAAATCTACATTTTGGTCCTGTGAAGGAGGTAAAGCACCAAGACTTGATGGTTTCAACTTCTCTTTCTTCAAAGCAGCATGGGAATTTATCTGCTTTGATATTATGGAACTTGTAGATATTTTTTTCTCTTATGGGAAGTTCCCTAAAGGGATCTCTAGTCTTTTGTTACTTTAATTCCAAAGGTTGATGGAGCCACAAAAATTTCAGATTTCCGCCCCATAGGTCTTATTGGTAGCTTATACAAAATCATTTCAAAAATCTTGGCTAACAAATTGCGGAGTATTTTCTCATAAATTGTAGATATGCAACAAAGTGCTTTCTTAACTGTCAAAGAATATTCTTAATAGTGTGTTGATTACTAATGAAGTTATCCTTTATCTTAAAAAGGTTGGTAGTGGCAGTATTCTTTTCAAGCTTGACTTCTATAAGGCTTTTGATAGTCTTAATTGGAACTATCTTGATTCCATCTTATATCAAATGCATTTTGGAGCTCGTTGGAGACTTTGGATTCAAGAATGCATTAGAGTCAACCACCCAGCCATTAACAAGCTGCTACCCTTCCAATTAGCAGACTTGCTTAAGATTTATCCGTTATTGGTCAAAGCCATTGCTGCCTTGGCGCCCCACGCCAAGATAGTTAAATGGCAGAACCCTACGTTTATGCTAAGAATACTTTGCATACATTGAGCATGCCTAGGTGTAATATTGCTACCAAAATAAATGTTGACTTTATCAATTAACACGTTGACCAGACATGTCCCCATACTACTAAAAAACTCATGAGAGCAAATTAATACTCTTCATTTATGCCCTAACAAAAACTAAGATGTCATCAGCAAATAAAAAATGTGTAGGAAAAGAAACTCCCCCTTGTATAAACCATGGCATCAAGAGAGCCATCATATGAAAGCTTTGTAAGCCACCGGTTGAGAAAATGCTCTGCGAAACAAAAAAGGATAAGCAATAAAGGATCTCTCTAACTCCCCAAGAGCAAAAAAAATATCCCTTCATTAATCCATTAATCAGGATAGATAACCTAGACGAATAAAAAATTTCCAAGCTCCAATCTCGAAAGCATAAAGAGAAACTAAAAGCCTCCAAGACATCAAGTATAAAATTCCAATATTTAGTATCAAAAGCTTTATGAATGTGAATTTTAATGGCCATATTGCCACCAAAATATTTTTTGTTCAAGATATTCACACCATGAGAGGCCATGGCTATGCAATGAGCGATGTTTCTTCCTTTAATGAATCCATGTTGATTTACTGAAATTACCTTATCAGCAATAGTTGAGAGACGAGTAGCTAAGACTTTTGTAATAATCTTGAAAACAAAATTGCTCATACTGATCGACTGAAATTGTTCAATGGCTATTGCATCCATAACTTTAGGAATACGATCAAACTCAAGTTATAACATGTTATAATTTTCCATATACTCAAGAAGGATAAAACTGCAGTACACACATCACCAACGACCATATCCCAAAAGCTCTAAAAAAAATTCCGTGAAACCATCAAGTCTAGAGGCACTGTTAGGATCCATGTGGAAGACCACCTCCTTTATCTCTTCGATTGAAGGCCTATGAATTAACATCTCATTATCCTCCTCAGTGACCATCCATATAATAATATTAGATATGAACTGAAGATTAGAATGAACCGATCTATCCGCAGTAAACAACTCATAATATGCGCCTCAATTATGTCACTATCCTCGCAAATTGTGTTATCTATCGTCATTGTCATTATTCCCTGGAATAGCTTCCTCCGAGAATGCAAACGATGAAAATAGGTGGTATTACGATCTCCGGCTAACAACCATTTGGCATAAATTCTTTCTTTATAAAATATTTCTTGCTAAATAAGATGCTCATTTAAATTAGAACTAGCATCAATTTCCTACCTATGCAACTGGTCAGTTAAGCCTTCAAGAGCTATTCATTTTTGCACTTCAACTAACTCTCGGTATGGCCATTGATCTATCAAGAATACTTTCAACTCGACTTTGTCCATGACATCCATTTGCTCAAGTATACTCCGATCTTTTGGTAGGAATACCAACAAAATCATATTATACCATAAAACCGCGAAATTCACGGGAACACTGATTCACTAGTGGCTTCCTATCTTTTTGCAAACCCCCAAAACTACATTAAAGTCCCCTATTGCTAACTAATACCAACCAATCCATACAGATTCGCCTATAGCAATCTATGCCTATTAGCCCATACATTGTCGTAAACAAAGTAAAGCCATGCTGCATTCCCACCATTGAATAAACTAAAGTGACATGTTCTTGAATATATTGCGTAGAAGGAGTAGCTAGGTTCAAATTAGCTAACACTCAAATTGTAGACAAAGATCGACAATTTTGGGCAGCCCAATTAAGCTTCAAAGTCGACCGATAAAAAAGTGAAACTGAATTAAAATCCAGCATTGGTTCCGATAAACAAACAATATGCGGATTATACATTTGATAAAGACTAAAAAACTCTATCGTGTTGCCGCATTACCGAAGCCACGACAGTTCCAGAAAAGAATCTTCATAAATTTAATTTGGAAGGTTTCCTCATTATTCGCTTAGACATAGTAACATAATGCTTATTCTTCTTGGGACTTGATTTTTTCCTTGTCACCATTGTCCACTCCTCATTCTCCTCATCCACTAAATCTACCCATGATTGTTTTATCGTGCCTTCAACATCATCTTGAATTGCGACCTATGTCTCTACATTTAAAACTGATTCAAAACTATGTTCCATATCAATCTAGCCATCATCAGAAGCGGTCCTCTTCTCAACAAGGTTTGAAGACAGACCTATTGGATGCAGTTCAGGTCCAGGCTCATTTACTACAATTGGAGTTGTATCCTCATACAAAACTTCCTTGTGAGTATAAGTCTCATTTTTGTCGTTGGTAGCAGCTACAAGAATTGGCATTCCTTTATCAATTGAATTAGTGTTATCAATATCATTCTTATTGTTGCCCTCCCTAACACATACAGGTGTTGGCTCTGCAGATAGAACAAGAGCCAAGTCTGATTGTAAGGTCTTAAAGACATTGGTTGTGGGCACCTCATCTGTTTGCTTTGGCCTCCATTGTTTTTTTACTTTCCTGTGGTCTTTATTTTCAGCTTCCAATTTGTCACTCTCAGGTTGCCTTCGTTTATTACATTTGCAGTTAGCGGATGAATGTCCTATATTAGAGCAAAATTTACAAAATTGTGGCAAATTCTCATAAACCATGTCAATAAAAAAACTTTTGCTAGGTCTTTCAAGCAATAAATTATCTGGGAGAGGTTTTGACAAATCCAAATCCACCAAAACCCTTGCAAAGTAACCGAAATTCCCTTGAGCTGTGACATGGTCAACTCACATTGGAATGCCAATTCCCCTAGCGATGTTCGCAAGAATTTGTTTGCACCAATATTCTCATGGTAACTTGCAAAACCGAACCCAAACCTGACCATTGGTAGATTTTTGTTTATAAGGGTCGAAATTAGGTACCCAATGTTGTAACCTAAAAATTCCTAATTTCTAGGCTAGAGATCCCCTTCCCCAAACCATTGTTTTGTCTTGTGTCATTTCGAACATTAATTGATAATACACGTTCCCTCAAGAAATTAATCTCCAAGAATTTTGTATCTTCCATATAGACATAAGCTTCGTTTTGAGGTCTTCAGTTTTCCATGCAGCTTGACCCTTTAACAAAATCAATCTTCCAATCAATGCATATGATTACACTCTTGAATACATTGTTTGTATAAATCTTCATTAATATTTATAGATATAAATCCACCTTTGTTCGCTAGTTCAAAAGAAGATGAAGGCAAGAACAAGGTTTCTTTGGTGAAGGAAACATAACTCTTCATAGTTTTAGCAAATACACGCCTATCA